>LPNX010551735.1:148826-216308 GCA_001517045.1 Pseudotsuga menziesii | reverse complement strand
ATGTGAATTCTCCGCCATTATCTGATCGAAAGGTCTTGATCTTCTTTTCTGTGTGGTTCTCGATCAAGGCTTTGAATTCCTTGAACTTGCTGAAAACTTCATATTTGTTCTTCATAAAGTATATCCATGTCTTCCTAGAAAAGTCATCAATGAAAGAAACATAGTATACATACCCGCTTAGTGAACTTGATGACATTGGTCCGCATACATCAGAGTGGATGATTTCCAAGATTCTTTTTGCCTTGCTCTCGCTACTTGGAAATGTCTTCTTTGTATTCTTTCCTTTCGCACATCCTTTGCAGACTCCATCATGTTTTGGTTGAATTTTTGGAAGACCTTCAACAGCTTCGCTTGCAAGTGGACCAAAGCTTGTTCTGGATGGCCCTTCAATTTGTATAATCCTCCTCCTTATTCTCTAATTACTATTGCATTGTCAATAGTCTTTCCTCTTGGCCACATGAGGACTTGGCCATTTATAAATGCAACCCTCATGCCCTTTGCATCCAGTGCCGATATGGAGAGAAGATTCTTCTTTAGTCCTGGTACAAACGAGACATCCTTCATTTTCATAGACTTTCCAGAGTCTAGCTTGTAGGAGGATTCACCACTACCTTTTATGGGATATTGGTAGTCATCCCCAAGTTTCACCTTATGGGGTGAATTATGTTCGGATAGTTTCTCAAAAGATTCCTTGAATCCTGTCATGTGTTTGAAAGCCCCATTGTTAATAAGCTAATCTTTGCTTCCATGAGTGACAGTTCCCGTGAGAGCGGAGATCAGAACATATTTTTCATCACTTGAAGAGTCTTCACTTTATTGTTTTACTTTCTTCCTGGGAGGATCATCATCCTCAGCAGTGTGAGCATGATGTCTTCTTTTGGAGTTCTTCTTCTTGGATCCATTCTTATTCATGGGACAACTTCTAGCAAAGTGTCCTCTTTCATCACATGTATAACATCTGAGTTTGGATGGATCCCTTCTTACAAAATTATTTTTCTGATGAGAATGCTTACCTTGGTGATGATGATTTTTTCTTATTCCTTTCTTGGAGTGTACTGTGAGAGCTTGATCTTCACTTCCCATCTTTTCTTCTCGAGCTGCTATTCGAGCTTCTTCTTGTGAATCATTCTTCCCACAGTCTACTGAACTTGATTAGCTTCTTCCTAGCACAGATTCCTTAGATGAAAGAATCCCATGACCTAGGGAGACCATTCAAGGTTGTCATCACAATTTCTGCATTCTCCACTTCTTCATCTTCTGCTTCAAGTTGTTCTTTGATCTGGGAGACCCTTGTGAAGTATGACTGGATCTTTACATTCTTCAACTGGTTCCTTATAGAGTCATCTTCCGGTTTATGTTCTTCCCTTCAAACAGTTTGGTTAGGGCATCAAACATAGCTTTAGGTGTCTTGAGGGAGGACACCTGTGGTATGAGGTGATCCTTGATTAAATCAGCAATAATCCTCTTTGCCATAACCAACTTCTTCTTATGTAAGGCCTTAGCCTCATCTTCCTCTGGAACTGGAACCTCCTCATGGATGTAGGAGTCCAACTCATTTTTTTCCAGGACCAGGGAGATCCTATACTTCCAGGCTCGGAAGTTATCAGCTCCCTCAAGCTTCTCATCAAGCTTGGTATGATGAGACATCTTAACTGAGAACCTCAAATGGAAATACAAAAGATTTAGATCTTACCAGGTCAAGATGTCGGATTTGGATTTGGAGCTGAATTTCTGCAGTGCTGGTTCAGGAGCAGATTAGGGTTTGGCTTTTCTGGAGTTCTATCCAACCAAATGCTTTGATCTTGATCTCTAGACTTTGATTTTGGGGAGGAGATCAATCCAGGCCTGGGCTCACTCAAAAATTCCACTTCTGTAGAAAGCCCTAATTTCCGGCAGTAGTGTTGGGTCCAAAACTGAAAAAGCTCAGAATTGGATTCTGCTTTGACAGAAAGATGCGTTCTAGGGAGGAGAGTTAATCCAACCTTCTTTTGTTGAAAATCTGTGGAGAGAGATCCACAAAGTAGGTAGCCCTAGTTCCTGCAGCTGCACAGTTTCTTCTTCTCAGGGTAGCTCTGATACCATGTTAGATTTTTAAGATTAAGCTAGCATTATATTAGGATCTTTAACTGAGAGAATAACAAGCACTGCATCAAACACAAGAGACAATGCACACAGTGTTTTTCCTCGGGGAAACCATAAATGGAGAAAACCCCGCAACTTCCTCAGAGATAGAATCAACACCAAAAGTAAAACCCAAAACAATAAGATGATCTCCCGACAGCAGTAGCCTCTTTTTTTCTAGCCCCAACAACTTCATCTCCCTCAGCTATGCGCTACAACTGAGTGTGAGTGAGTGTGTAATAAATAGAGAGACTCACTCTCTATTTATAGTAACTAATTCTCGACTTGACAATGACTCACTAGGGCCGACTTCACTAGGTGAGTCTAACAACCCTAGGGCCTCGAAATTGCGGGGACTTTAACCTCTGAACAATAGGAGGGTTGCCCACATTGACTTGACATGACTTGTTTACATTATAGAAACTCCCGATCAGAACATCGGGGCATGACATGACTCAATTACATTACACATACTTCCCAGAATAAACATCGGGGTACAATACATAAGAAATACAAGTGAATACATTCCGAAGTTACAATTACATCAACAATCAGCGGAAGTAGCCATCACAAGTTGAGAAGGAGCTAGCTAGAGTGATGGGAGAGAAACCAAGAGATCCACAACAGAACATAGAACCTTTCCAATGTTGGAGATGTGGAGGACCCCACATGCGCAGGAATTGCCCACTCGAGAATGAGAGTGCAAGGCCAACTTACAATATGCAAGAAGCAGAAACAGTGGGTCAAGTAGCAAGGGCTGTCCCTAGGATTTATGTAGCACTGGAGGACTGCGAGGCAGACCACCAGTCCACTGTGGTTGAAGTTGCAGGTAAGATTGTTGATCAATCTGTTTCTATCTTGATTGACCCTGGTTATACTCACAGTTACATTACTCCTATAGTAGTGGAGATTTGTGCCTTTAAGAAAGTAAAGCATAACAAATCTTGGTTAGTTCAGTTAGCCACTGGAACTAAGAGAAAGGTTAGTGAAGTGATAGAGAAATGTCCATTAAGTATGAATGGATTGGTCACTTGTGTAGATCTGAATGTTCTACCCCTTGGTTCCTATGATGTCCTCATTGGAATGGATTGGTTAGAAGCTCACAGAATAAAGCTTGACTGTTATAATAAGGCTTTGGAAGCTCACAGAGTAAAGCTTGACTGTTATAATAAAGCTTTTGAGTGCTTGGATGGAGAGGGCAACTCAAGGATTGTGAAAGGCATTCCAAAGGTGATTTCTGTGAGGCAGGTTTCAGCAATGCAGTTGAAGAAGTTCTGTAGGAAAGGTTGCCAGTTGTATGCAGCTCATATTTTGGAAGCAATAGAAAGTGAAACTGCTAGGTTGGAGGACTTTCATGTGTTGCAGGAATTCAGGGATGTGTTTCTTGATGAGATTCTAGGGCTTCCTCCAAAGAGGGACATTGATTTCACAATTGAACTTGTGTTGGGAGTAGCACCAGTGTCCAAGACACCCTACAGAATGAGCATGCCAGAAATGTCAGAGTTGAAGTTGCAGCTGCAAGAGTTTGAGAAGAAGTATATCAGACCTAGTGTGTCTCCGTGGGGAGCACCAGTTCTATTTGTAAAGAAGAAAGATGGAACACACAGGTTGTGTATTGATTACAGACAATTGAACGAAGTCACAGTAAAGAATAAATACCTTTTGCATAGGATTGATGACCTCTTTGATCAAATGAGAGGAGCAAAGGTATTTTCCAAGATTGACTTGAGGTCTGGTTACCATCAGGTAAGAATCAAGGATGAAGACATTCATAAGACAACCTTCAGAACGAGGTATGGACATTATGAGTTTATAGTGGTACCATTTGGTCTCACAAATGCACCAGCTACATTCATGTGTCTTATGAATAGTGTCTTTAGCAGGTATTTGGACAAGTTTGTTCTTGTTTTCCTTGATGACATTCTTATTTATTCCAAGAATGAGGAAGAGCATGAAGGGCATTTGAGATTGATATTGCAATTGCTCAGGGAGCATCAACTGTATGCAAAGCTGAGCAAGTGTGACTTCTATAGAGATAGAATTTAGTATTTGGGTCACATTATCTTCGAGGAGGGTATATCTGTGGACCTTGACAAGATTGAAGCCATTATGAATTGGCCTACTCCAAGAAGTGTGATAGATGTGAGATCTTTTATGGGACTTGCAGGATATTACAGGAGATTCATTGAGGGATTCTTCAAAGTTGCACATGCAATTACTTCTTTGCAAAAGAAGGGGATAAAGCTTGAATGGACCTCGAGGTATGAAGAAAGCTTCCAACAGTTGAAGAATCTTCTCACCAGTGCACCAGTATTGAATGTTGCAGACCCAGAGAAAGATTTTGTGGTGTGTATCAATGCATGCGGACAAGGGCTTGGAGGAGTCCTGATGCAAGACAACCACGTCATATGTTATGAGTCAAGAAAATTGAAGGATCATGAGAAGAACTATGCCACTCATGATCTGGAGCTTGCAGCCATAGTACATGCTCTCAAGATGTGGAGGCATTACTTGATGGGCAGAAGATTCGAGTTAAGTATAGACCATTGTGGTCTGAAGTATTTGTTTGATCAGCCTACTCTAAATGCTAGGCAAGCTAGATGGCTGGAGTGTTTATGTGAGTTTGATTTTTAAATCAAGCACATAAAGGGAAAAGAGAATAAGGTAGCTGATGCACTCAGTAAGAAGGTGCAGGAGATGCACGTGGCATCTCTTAGTATTTGCTAATCAGATTTGAGGCAACAGATTGTTAATCATACTGCTAGAGATGAAATGTATGTGCAAATTAAGGACAAATTTCAGCAGCAAATTCTTGAAAAGAGGTATGAGGGATATAAATTGGAAGAAGATGGACTTCTTACTTATAAAGGCAGGATTTATATTCCAAATGTATAGCAGATATGATGAGAGTTGTTATGGATGAGATCCATCAAGCTCTGTATTTTGGTCACCCAGGATATCAGAAGACAATTGCTACAGCCAGAAAGCAGTATTTTTGGCTAGGGATGAAAAGGGACATGGCTGAATACATTTCCAAGTGCATGAAATGTCAGCAGGTAAAGGTTGAGCATCAACACCCTGCAAGTTTGTTGTAGCCTTTGTCAGTTCCAGAATGGAAATGGGAAGTTATTTCCATGGATTTTATTACAGGACTGCCAATGACCTGGAGACAACATGATTCCATCAGGGTTGTGGTGGACAAGTTGACAAAGGCAGCACATTTTATACCTGTCAAGTCTACGCATAAAACTGATGACATCACAAAGATCTTCATGAAGGAGATTTTCAAATTGCATGGATTGCCTAAGGCAATAGTCTTTCATAGAGATGTCAAGTTCACTTCCAAATTTTGGAAGGGGTTGTTTGTGGATTTGGGTACAAAACTGAACTTCAGCACTGGTTACCATCCTCAGACTGATGGTCAGACAGAGAGAGTCAACCAAGTGCTTGAAGACATGCTTCGCATGTATGTGATGGACAAACCAACCAAGTGGGAAGATTATTTACACTTGGTAGAGTTTGCCTATAATAATGGACAACAAGCATCCTTGGGGATGAGTCTGTATGAAGCTTTGTATGGCAAAAGGTGTAGGACACCAGTGGCTTGGGATAATCCAGTGAACAGGATTGTGCTTGGTCCAAAATTGCTCAAGGAAATGGAGTAAGAGGTTGTAAAGATCAGGCAGAATTTGAAAGTAGCCCAGGACAGGCAGAAAAGCTATGCTGATAAGCATAGGGTGAACAGAAAGTTCAATGTTGGGGATCATGTTTACCTCAGAGTGAGGGAAAAGAAGAGTTCCTTGAAGCTGGGCAGTTGTGCCAAGCTGTCCCTTAGATATTGTGGGCCATTTGAAGTGCTTGAAAGAATAGGGCCAGTTGCATATAGACTTGCATTGCCTGATATCACTAGAGCTCATAATGTTTTTCATGTTTCTTTGCTTAAGAAATATATACATGACCCTAACCACATGATAAATTGGGATGTGATTCAGGTGGAACCCGAGGGAGAGTTCTGAATCGAGCCAATGCGCATCCTCGATAGGAAGGTCACCATGCTTCGGAATCGAGCCATAGGACAGGTAAAGGTGCAATGGGAACACTACGGTTCTGAAGAGGCTACATGGGAGCTGGAGGATGCCATGCGATTGGCACATCCGTTTTTGTTCAATTTTGTGAAACACTGAGGCTATGCCAGTGTAGCATTTTGTTCAAATTTTGTAAGCACTGAGGACAATGCTATTGAAGGGGGAGGGTAATGTAACACCCCGGTTTTGACCTCGTTGCATTAATGTATGTGATGTAAATATTATATGAAATTATGACAAGGAGCTCAAGGCCAAGGCCCTGTCACTGATTGATGTCCGGATATAGGCGATCATGGTTGATGCCTATGGTTTCTGTGCTAAGTCAAGCACGTTTGTAAACATCATGTAAATATGCAAATTAATGAAAAACCCACAGCCAGCTATGTCAATGCAACGAATAATGAGATGGGGGCATGATTTTCCTAAGGATAAAGGGGTGGGAATGTTAACCTTGAACCTGTTTGGGGAAAATCCATGTGTCATGGGGAGAACCCATCAGAACCGTTAACTACGCTCTTTCTTGTCTTTTCTTCCTAACCATTTATTCTGCCAGGAAGTGGTTGAGGTAGTTATTGCTTGGAAGGGAAAGAGTATGGAAATTTCAAATGGGGCAAAGCACCCAGCTCTGGAGTGTCGTGTTTTGCTTGCAGGGACAAGAAAACACCAGAACCGTATGTTAGTTTGACCCATATGTTCGCACCTGGGTTTTCCTACTCTCACGTTTTAAGAGCTGTGGGGGGGTATCCATTCAGGGGATCATGGATTCATCACCTACACACTCCCCGGTCGTCGTGTAGAAGCAGCAAAATAGCAGATCCTTCCTTTTGTATATGTATCCTTCACGTTCTGCGAGTGTGTTTTTCCTGGACATTGTGGTATTTGCTATGTTGCAGCGTTATCCTAAAATATAGAGTGTATGAGACCCTGGTACTCGTGTTCAAAGTAAGCATGTGATGTAGAGTCTCCCTATTGTTGTGTTGTGAACCCTGGCTCGGGTTTGATTGTGTGCGAGACTTAGGAATGGGAGAGACGTAGAATGTGCTTAATAAACCTGGTGTGGAACCTCACAATAAGATAAGAGTGGCTGGTGAACCTGCCATGCACATCCTGAAGAGCACTGGAAGGGAAGGTGTGGCCTAAGGGACTGTGGAGTAGAGAAGGGGACACTTCCTTGTGTTGGGTGTGTAGGCAGAGGGGGATCCAGGCCAGATAGATCTTGTGAAGGTGTCCTTAGCTCTGTCGATGAGCATAGCAGTTCTTCCTGCGCATTTCCTTAGAAGCCTGATAAACCCAACTGGAAAGATGGCTTGGCTGGTAGCTTGTTAAACCCATCTGTTGGCTGGGCTGTGTCTGTTGCACCTGACCTGGTAAGTAACCTTTGACTGGACAGTCTGATAAACCCTACTGCTAATGCTGGCTTGGCTAGGTAGCCTGATAAACCCAGTAGTGAGATGGCTTGACTGTGAATAGTCTGATAAACCCATCTGTTGGCTTGACTGGTCCTTAAAGGTGAATGTTGGCTTGATTGTGAACAGTCCATGAAACCCAACTATGAGATGGCTTGGCTGAGTGGCCTATGAAACCCATCTAAGGGATGTTTTCCCTTACAGCATGTGAAACCCAACTGTGTTGGCTTGGCTGAGTTTAATTGCATCCTTGGCTATGTATGAGTCTGCTAGTGTTCCCTTATCCTTGTAGGAAATCATGCCTAGCTCGTGGGTGGCAGTGTTGCTGAGAGATTAAGGAGCACACTGGCCTATGGTTGGGTGGAACGTTGCAGCGACATAGCTGGTTGCGGGACAAGCTTTCTTCGAGATAAGTGTTCTTGTCCACATAATTCTCTGTAACTGTAATTCTTGCATTGTATTTGCTTGATGGAATGTGATGAACATGTTGCAATGTTGAGTTATGCTTTGTTCCCTGAATTACTGCAATTATAGGCATCTATTTATGTTTTTCCTTCAATGCATTTTACTAAGTTGCAGGGTAGATTGGCCAGTTTGGTAATGGCCTGGATTATCTGCTCAATCCAAGAATTCAGCTAAAAAGTTGAGTTTTCTGCTAGAAATCCTCATTTGCGCAGTTTGCGGGATTAAGGATTTTTGCAGGATGCGGGATGCGGAACGTCATTTCGCAAATTTTGATTTCCGCAGATTTTCCTCCTGCAACTTTCCTTCCGCAACTTGCGGGATGCGGGATCGCGGTGTTGTGATTTCCATATTTCCAATCCCTCAAGTTAAGTTTTTTGCACCGTTGATCTTTGCGGGATGATTCTCTGCCGTTGATCTGTTTCCGATGCAGGGTGTGGGTTGCGGAAAGTGTTATTGAAATATTTTTGTAACTTTCGACCCCGCAACTTGGGCTTTTCACATCGTTGATTTTTGCGGGAGATTTGTGATCCTTCGATTTAGTTCTATCTGCGGGATCGATCACCTGTGATTGTTGATTTTTGTCGCGTTTTCTCTCTGCCGTTCGATCTCCTGTGATATACTTCCTTGCAGATCGTTGGATTAATCCATGGAAGACGGGAGGAAGCGTGACAGTGTCAGAAATGTTGAGATGAGGTTCGCGGCCATGCCCTGTGTTCGATGAACAGTGAAGGTTCTCAATGAAATTAAAAATTCCGCATGATAATGGGGCATGGGTACGTGACAAGCGCTAATGGAATTATTTAATATCCTTGTTTGTGACAGATGTTGGGGCACTATAGCT
Source organism: Pseudotsuga menziesii (assembly GCA_001517045.1). Classification (NCBI taxonomy): domain Eukaryota; kingdom Viridiplantae; phylum Streptophyta; class Pinopsida; order Pinales; family Pinaceae; genus Pseudotsuga; species Pseudotsuga menziesii. The sequence goes on along the minus strand of LPNX010551735.1, from coordinate 207,390 downwards.
TAAGCTAGAGGCAAGAACAAATGGTGACTTGTCTTTTGGACCTTGGTGCAAGCTTGATGTATGTTCTACTTTGAAACTCTCCTTATTCAATACAATGGGTGTAGTCCCTCTCTTACCTATTTAGTGTTTACAATTTTTGGTCTCAGCCTAAGATGTACTTGCTTTTGAATAAGATTAGGAATGTGATTTTTGTCTTTGATTAAGACTTCTCATAATATCTTATAGTCTTTGTTATTATTGTCATAAGTTGTTCTTGGTCATCACATAATATTTTGTGGTTTGGCTTTAGTTGGGATCAGGAGGTGGGGGAAGATAAGGGCAGGACCCAAGGCTGGTGTAGATTTCACAGTTGTATTTAATGAAGGAAAAGGCTAAAGTGGAGAATGTATGAATGGATCCATGCATGTCTGTTTAATTTAGATGCATCTTATACTATTTGTGATTTATTTATTTATTGAGTACAATGCAATGTAGGTAAAGGATGGTTGGAGTATCGTTTCGCTAGTGAAATGTCTGTGTGAGAGACTATAGTAGTTTGCAGAGTGAAAGTTAGTGGCAAAGGAAAAGATGTAAGTTCTTGGTAGAAAATCCATGTATGATTTCTCAGAAGATATTTTAATCTCTATTTCATCTTTCTCACAATATTTTGTGTTTTAAAAAAAATGAATTCTTATTTTATGGTCTTTAGTTAACAGTTATCTATTTTTGGTGTGCAGGGTGTCCTTGTTTGGACATGGTTAGTGTGCGGGGTGTCCTTGTTTTGATATGGATACCTTTTGAGTTTACAGAGCAGAATTTTTGCCTGTTGGTTATCTCTGTTTTTTGTTGTTGTTATCTTTGTTGTTTTTTGCGGTTGTTGGTTGTATTTTTTGTTATTGTTTTTCTATTCCCATTTCTATGGATGTTATTTTTTTGCATTTGTGAGCATGGCCATGCTAGTTTGTGGTTTGGTATTTTGTTTTCGTTTGTGCCTTCTGATCTATTTTTTGTACTTTTATTCATATTTTTTTGGGTTCAATTTCCAAGAAAATTAAGGGAGGCCCTTGCAACCTATATTGTGGGTTTAGGGTTTATGCAAATTTGATAGGTGTCACTGTTAAAGCTAAAGGAGGTATGGATAGGGTAATTTACTCTTTTATTACTACATAGTTTTATGGTTCCATGCTTTTTTTAATTTAATTCATTTTTTGCTTCATAAGTATATCATGTGTGCTTGTTTAACTTTAGATGTATTGCAGTGTACTGAATAACTGTGTGTGTTTGAGACATAGGGGCACCAAGGCAAAGCTAGAGGCAAACTGAAAGTGAGTTATCTTTTGAACCTTGGTGCAAGAGTCATGTATGTTGTTATACTGTGAAATCCTCCTTGGTTAAGTACCATGGTTGTAGTCCCTCCCTAATTTATTTAGTCTTTTCAATTTTTGGTTTAGCCTCCGATTTACTTGCTCTTGCATAAGATTAGGAATAAGATATTTTTGTCTTTGGTTAAAAATTCTCATAATATCTTTCAGTTTTTGTTAAAATTTCTTATTAGTTCTTCTTGATTATCACATCGTCTTTTGTGGTTTAGTTTTGTTGGGATCAGGAGGTGGGGAAATAAAGGCAGGACCTAAGGATATTGAAGATTTTACAGGTGCATTGTATGAAGGAAAAGTCTAAGGTGGAGGAGGTATGCATGGTTCCATGTGTGTCTGTTTATTATAGATGCATATTCTACTATTTGTGATTTATATACTTATTGAGTGCAATGCAAAGCAGGTAAAGGAAGGTTGAGGAGCATTCGGGAAGCTAGGAAGCTAGTGAAATGTCTTTGTGTGATAGATTATAGTAAATTGGAGAGTCAAAGTTAGTGGCAAAGGCAAGAAGTAAGTTCTCTCTTGGTAGAAATCCATGTCTGATTTCTCATAAGATATTTCAATTTCTATTTCATATTCACAATATTTTGTGCATTTAAATTTTTTCTTAATATCTTATGCTCCTTATTAACACTAATCTATTTTTGGTGTGCAGGGTGTCCTTGTTTGGTCATGACCATGGAGAATATTTTCTTATTATTTATCTCTATTTGTTTTCATTTTGTTATCTTTGTTTTTTGTTTTTGGTTGTTGAAGCTTTTGTTATTTTTTTTTATATCCTCACTATCTTATGTTTTTGCATTTATGAGCATGGCCATGTCAATTTGTGGTTTGGTGTTTTGTTTTCTTTTGTGCCTTATGATCTATTTTTTGTACTTCTGCTCATATTTTTTTTGGGATCAATTGCCGAGGAAATTAAAGGAATCACTTACAAACCATATTGTGGGTTTAGGGTTGATGAAGATTTGATAGGTGTAGCTAGCAAAGCTGATCGAGGTATGGATGGGGGAATTTGCTCATTTGTTACTACATAATTATATGGTTCCATGCTTGTTTTAATTTAATTCAGTTTTTGTTTCATAAGTATATCATGTGTGCCTGTTTAAATTAGATGTAATGCAGGTTAACCAAGGTGGATGAACACTAATGAAATTATTGAATATCTTTGTGTGTGATAGACGTTGGGGCACTATAGCAAAGCTAAAGGCAAAATTAAAGGGTGAGTTATCCTTTGGACCTTGGTGCAATATTTGTGTATCTTCTATTCTGAAATCCTCCATGATTGAATACGATGGTTGTATCCCCTCTGTTACACTTTTTGTTTTTACAATTTTTTGGCCCCAGCCTAAGATGTACTTTCTCTTGCATAAGATTAGGAATACTATTTTTTTTCTTTGGTTAAGATTTCTTATAGCCTTATCTCTTGTTATTGTTTTTTTTATTCCCACTGGATCTTATTTTTTTGTATTTGTTATCATTGCCACGCCCATGCTGATTTGTGGTTTGGTATTTTTGTTGCATGTTGGACGCTACCCAAAAGGCCTATCAAAATGACCTCCCAAAAGTGCCTGAAAAAACTTGTTGTAAATATTAACTCAGATCTGGAAACAATGCTGTAATGTGATGAGGGGGCTGCCAAATAAGTGGTTGGGATAGGTAGACCTGGTAATGGCACATTCTAAACCTGTCGATATGCTACTCTAAACGTGTTTCTATGCTGCTACAGTAGGGTGGAGTATGTTGTATCTTGGCACAATTACGATGAAAGAAAGGTTTGGATATCTCCCTTCTTGTTTCAGCTGATTCTTTAACATTGGATACATGCCCATTGATCCACAAATCTGGGCCATGCCATAATCTCTGACAATTTACCCTTTAAATCCTCATTTCTGGGTGGGAATTAGATGAGAAAAGATCCTCCACAAGCTGGACGCTACCCAAAAGGCCTGTCAAAATGACCTCCCAAAAGTGCCTGAAAAAATGTGTTAACTATTAACTCAGATCTGGAAACAATGCTGTAATGTGATGAAGGGGCTGCCAAATAAGTGCTGAGATAGGTAGACCTGGTAATGGCACATTCTAAACCTATCGGTATGCTACTTTAAACGTGTTTCTATGCTGCTACAGTAGGGTGGAGTATGTTGTATCTTGTCACAATTACGATGAAAGAAAGTTTTGGATATCTCCCTTCTTGTTTCAGCTGTTTCTTTAGCATTGGATACATGCCATTGATCCACAAATCTGGGCCATGCCATAATCTCTGACAATTTACCCTTTAAATCCTCATTTCTGGGTGGGATATAGATGAGAAAAGATCCTCCACAAGCTGGACGCTACCCAAAAGGCCTGTCAAAATGACCTCCCAAAAGTTCCTGAAAAAACCTGTTCTAACCATTAACTCAGATCTGGAAACATTGCTGTAATGTGATGAGGGGGCTGGCAAAGTGCTGGGATAGCTAGACCTGGTAATGGCACATTCTAAACCTGTTGATATGTTACTCTAAATGTGTTTCTATGCTGCTACAACAGGGTGGAGTATGTTGTATCTTGTTACAATTACACGATGAAAGAAATGTTTGGATATCTCCCTTCTTGTTTCAGCTGATTCTTCAACACTGGATACATGCCATTGATCCACAAATCTGGGCCATGCCATAATCTCTGACAATCAGGGGAAGGTAGGGAGGAAGAGGCAAGGAGAAGAGAATAAAAGTAGGAAGAGGATTAAAGGCAGGACCCTTTAAATCCTCATTTCTGGGTGTAATATAGATGAGAAAAAATCTGTTGTCTGGAAGTTTTAATGTGCTTCCACAGTTGCTCCATTCTGCCACACAGAAAAGAGAAGATCTATAGATGTTGCTACTACACAGTTTGCTGAGAAAACAAACTCCACTGCTGCTTTAGGAAGCTCATAATAGACCATAATGCCATGAAGATGTACCACACTACTTAGATTTTTTAAAGCTCCCTTGTTTAAAAGGATAAACACATTGATGTTACCCTGTCTCCAATTATTTTCTTATAAGCCATGTTGAGAGGCACCATCCTGCTCTTGATGATTGTTCTTCCACTCCAAAGTTCCCAGATTGATATAAAAGATGCACAGATATGTTCTAAAAGTGCTTGGGATGTCGTGAACTGTCCCTTTTTATGCCCGGTGTAACCTTGCTGTTACAGGACTTATTGGAGACTGCTACAGGAAAACATGCTTAGGACATGGGTATAAGGCCATAGTTGGATTGCCTTCAGTTATGATCCCAGAACTAGTTCAAGACTTCGCAGATTAACAAGCCCTGCCTAGAACTGCTCATTTACCATTACAAAGATACCTACAGGACGCCCATGTGAAAATGGGGGTAACACATTCCATCATCCATTTGAAGAGAAAAAAATGAGTGTCACAAAGCTCACATCTATTTTTTTTTTCCAAGGAAAAAATTCGTATACAAAGCTCACATCTATTCCTTAGGAGAATCCAGCTATGAAATCTTTCCCCATGATACGTTTTTCATTACCAAAAACTTGTCTGTAAGCCTTTGGTCTTCCACAAAAAGGTTATGTAAATCTATCACCACAAAAGTTAACCCAAAAGCACATAAGTTATGGATACCAATATGTTCCACTGTCAGTAGATAATTAAGTATCAATTGAAAGGAATATGGGTGTGCTCCTCCAGGAAACCATTGTTTACTTGTATTAAAGATCGGCTTCTTTATTTTGTTCCTTGAATATATGTTCAAAGGATATTTGAGTGAAGGCCTTAGCGATGCCCAACATTTCCTCAGAGAGTGGTTGTAGATTGAAATATCTGAGTGTATTAGCTCCTTAATCATTTGATGATAAGAAGTGAATCACCAAATATTTGAGTATTAGAGATCCCATATTCAGCTGCAAGAATTAATATAAGCTTCAATGCTATCATTTTGGCCTTGTTATTAGTTCCAAAACAACCTTCTACTTTGAATCTGATATAATGTGACTCAGCTATATGAATAATACCATTTGCCTCATTGATTGGTGGCTCTAATTGAGAGGCCCCATTGAAATAAGCCTAGGGAATTGTCCTATTAACAATCTTGTCATTCACTTGTTGTAATGGCTTTGGAACTTTTGATTGTTTGAAGAAAGTAAGTATATTCCATCATTGAATTGGAATATACTGAATCGTAATGGCTTTGGAACTTTTGATTGTTTGAAGAAAGTAAGTATATTCCATCATTGAATTGGAATATAAATTTTGGGCTAACAATATTCCACAGCTCTAATTGAGAGGCACCATCGAAATAAGCCGAGGGGTTTGTCCTATTAACAATCTCATCATTCACTTGTTGTAATGGATTTGGAACTTTGGAACTTTTGATTGTTTGAAGAAAGTAAGTATATTCCATCATTGAATTGGAATATAAATTTTGGTCTAACCATATTCTGCAAGCAGTGATCATCACTGATGTTGTTTTTAATTCTTTGGATAAAGGATGTTTGGCATGTAAACACTATTGAAGATGGGCTTTTCCACCAGTACAATTCATCCAGTTCCCTCAAAACCATTGTAGTGGAAGAGCAATTCATTATTTATGAGGAATTGTTTCTATCATCTCCATACAATTGTTTAATAGCATCCACATAACTATACGATACTTGTATAGATATTTAAGCTTCCAGACTTATTTCCACCATAATTGAACTGGATCTTGATTCCATTTTGCAGCAGGTGACTTATATTTAATGGCAGGTGTGTATAGGCCCAAGGGATTGATGGGATGGTTCATACCAAATAATCCTCCTCTGCCTTTAATTGGAGATGATTGTTTGAGGTTTTTATGTAATATTTATGATAGTGCACATGTTCGTTCTATCTCTCTGGTAGATAATCATCCTTGTTTCCAAACAACAGTATTATCATGATTTGCCACTGGGTTCAAAGTATATACCCCTCTAGTCCTCAAGTGTAGTATTATGTGAAGTGGAAGTCTGAAATTTTACCCACTCTAATCCATGGATCTAAGCTGTCTTAAATTCTTGACCCTTTCCCTATTCTCCGGGCAAGCCAATTCCTGACCAAAGTGAAGCACGTAGACCTACTTTCCAAAATACCTACTGACCAAAGAGCTTTTGATTGAAAGACAGATTACAGACTAGTTTTGCAACTATGAACATGAGGCTTGGTCTTCAAATGAGGTAGAAACAATTCAGCCATTCTTTAAAGAAGCTGGGTTTTCTTTCAGTCAATAGAATGACTAGTCGAGAAGAAATTATTTTGGCAAGGAGATTGGTGTATCTTTGTTGAAGTAAAACCTGCAAGCATTTTACATATCAGGAGTTGCAATTTGTCTCTTCTAGATTTTCAACAGGTTGCATTTCGTGTTTCCTTCCTGGAGTTTTTCATTTTTATGCTTGCTTTTTGAATGGAAAATCTCTTTTTTAAGAGGGTGGAGTCAATTGAACGGAGGATTTCTTCTTGATGGGCAATGGATGTGAGCAAAAATATTTAAATCTTCACCCAAAACAGAGCAAGAGCTTGTTTCTGACGTGGGGATTCTTACAACCACATCATTACATTTATTGGTTACTGTGTTGAAAGCCTTAACAACCTTCTGGTGTATAATTTTGTGTCCAGAGGAAACCTTGAAGAGAATCTTCATTGTATATATTCAATAGTTTTGCATTTAAAAATCATGAAAGCATGCAGAAATTTTAAGTAGCTGTACATTTTAAGAATCAGTGTCATTATTGTATGGCAGCGTCTTTCATTTTCTTTTTTGAAATCTGGTTATAGCACTAATTATTGACTTTATATAATTTTGTATCCAGAGGAAACCTTGAAAAGCCTCTTCATTGTATGTATTCAATAGTTTTGCATTTAAAAATCATGTAAGCATGCAGAAATATTAAGTAGTTGTATATTTTAAGAATCGGTGTCATTATTGTATGGCAGGGTCTTTCATTTTCTTTTCTGAAATCTGGTTATAGCACTAATTATTGACTATATATTATTTCAGGAGGCAATGAGAGGGTCAGTCACTTGGACAGTGCGATTGAAAGTGGTTATAGGAGTTGCTAAGGCATTATATGACTTGCATAATGGCTTTTCTCAATCTGCCATTCATGGAGATGTGAAATCTTTCACAAGATCTTTCTTTCTGAATAGTCTAAACCACAGGTATAAATCTTTTTACTGCAATAAGCATCAAGACTATGTTGAGAGTTCTGTGTTTCAAGAAATCTTAGTGATTTAGAGTTGTAAAATTGAAACTTGGAATTCTGCACTAATGAAAATTTTCAGCGGAATTAATTTGGTTTTAATTATAATAGTTGTCAGATTTTGGGCTAGTAATGTGGGTACCAACATCTTCATATATCAGTTGCAGCGACTTTTTAGTAACATTTGGATATCTAAGCATCTTCTTAATTTCAACTGGCCATTTTGAGATTAAGGCTATCCAACTTGTAATGGTACTGTTCTCTAATTGTGGGTGTAGTTTTAACAGGTATCTTGCTCCAGAATATTGTTTATGGAAAGGTTAATGACAAGACGGATGTGTATGCATTTGTTGTGGTCCTTATCAAACAGATAACTGGAATGAAGTTAATCAATACAAGAAATCCCAAGGGTCAAGAAAGCCTGATTATGTCGGTAAGTTTTGGTTTTAACAGCTGACTCTGAACTTCATGTTTAACCTTCTGCAGGTGTTGAAACCAGGCAAGGCCAATTTTGCAGGATGGGAAAATGAGAAACCTTGCTGATAAATGTTTGCAAGATGTTTATGATACAGATTAGATGCACGGAATGATGCTTGCTGCTACACTTTGTCCAAGGCAGACATCTCATTACCAGCGTTGCATGAGCAGAGTAATTTATCTTTGCTTCATTCATTTCTATATACTTAAGGAGTTTGTTGACTTGCATGAATGCATATTACAGTTGCTACCTTTTTGTATTTATTTCAAGGCTATTCTTAACATGTAAGAATGGCTTTAGGGTACAATTTCTCTTTTATTAATCCTGTGTTAACTGCATGAATTCATCTCTGCTTGCTCTTGATACCTAAATATGTTTTCATGGCATTTTTTTAAAACAACTACAAGGAGAAGATGAGTGCATGAATGCATATTACAGTTGCTACCTTTTTGTATTTATTTCAAGGCTATTCTTAACATGTAAGAATGGCTTTAGGGTACAATTTCTCTTTTATTAATCCTGTGTTAACTGCATGAATTCATCTCTGCTTGCTCTTGATACCTAAATATGTTTTCATGGCATTTTTTTAAAACAACTACAAGGAGAAGATGATCTGACTTGGCATGGTGCCAGACTACAATGATCAAGGACGGGGATACTTCAGATGAGGATGACATTGTAGTAGACCAAGGGGCTGATGATAATTGAAACCCATCTCACCTTTGCCATGCTTGCAGTGGACAATGATATGATATTGCTTAGTAGCACAGATCAAAGTCTCATGATATCGAAACCCATCTCTCCTTTGCCATGCTTGGGGTGTACGATGATATATGGAATTGCTTGGTAGCATGGACCATAGTGTAGGCATTTTGCATTGCCGATGTCGCAATTCATCAAGCTTTGATTAATTTGGGATTGAAAGAAGTCAGGTCTCTTTCCTGTGATACACTACTTTATGTTTACTTTATAGGTTTCCATGGCCACAGTGGCTTCATATTCTTACATGGTCAGGAATGGGATCTGATTATGCTTGACCTCAAAGAATATTTAATATCAGCTAAGCATTGTATAAAAAACTAGAGGATTTAACATTCACTTAATTAAAACATCCTTGTTGAAGTTAGAGGCAAGCTCATGGGTGAAAGGGAAGATTTAGAATTTTAGATATTATACTCCATTATCTTGGCTGCAGATCTGGGGAATGCTTGCTTAGTGGGCTTCTTTTGTCCGCATGCTGTTTTTTATTTCGTGGCGTCTATATTGATGCTTCTTATTACCAAATTTCATGTAAATAGTGAAAAGGATCTATGAAAAGGATACGGGAAGGCAAGGATCGCAGAGAGAACTACCCAATACTGATCAGTTCTCATGGATACCAGGTTGATTGATCAAAAAAATCAAAGCTGGTTTACAGAAGTAGATCTATTGATATTTTGGTGGATATTAGTTGATTATTCTTGTTGAGTCATTTTGGGAAGTAAAAAAAATTGGCAGTTGCACTTGCTCTGTTAATACATTGGAGTTCATGAAATGAAGGACACATGCATTCCCTTTCCCTTTATAGATGGTTGTGAAAATAAGCATGGCTAATGCTCCTGGTATAGAGCATTCATTTGGATGGTGACCAGTTTGTACTTTGTATAATGTTTGATCAATGGATATTTATGAGGAGATTTTTTTGGGAAGCTTTGGATTTTCTTCTTGGAGCGCCTGAAATGAAGGACACATGCTTTCCCTTTTTGGGTAGTTGTGAAAATAAGCATGGCTAATGCTCCTGGTATATAGCATTCATTTGGATGTGACCAGTTTGTACTTGTATAATGTTTTTATCAATGGATATTTACGAGCAGATTTTCTTGGGAAGCTTTGGGTTTTCTCAGTTCTATCCTACTATTTGCATTTATTTTGCTGGGCAAGGTTATCTTTGGGTTAAATCAATTTTGGCTGAAAAATGTAAGATTCTCCTTGGGGACAGATCAAGGGTTAAAGCTTCTATTAATCCAGTTGACAATTTACCACATCATTGTTTATTTCAATCAACAATGGATTGAATGCTTTTGCTTTTTCATATGCAGAATGGTTGCAATCTCAATCTTTATACCAAAGGAGTTAAAATGCCCGTAATCAGCCTTTACTGTTATATTCCATAAAAGATTATCTTCTTAATGTGGAATGTGGAAGAAATGTATGACAAAATGTTGGTTTTTGTGCAAAACACATCATTGTCTATTTCAATCAACATTGGATTGAATGCTTTTGCTTTTTCATATGCAGAATGGTTGCAATCTCAATCTTTATACCAAAGGAGTTAAAATGCCCGTAATCAGCCTTTTACTGTTATATTCCATAAAATATTATCTTCTTAATGTGGAATGTGGAAGAAATGTATGACAAAATGTTCTTAATCTGGAATGTGACATTAAACTGTTGTTTGAAGTTTCATAGCCAATATTACTCTTCTATTACATAATTGTTATCTTCTTAATTTTGGAAGAACTGTATGACAAAATGTTGGTTCTTATTCAAAACAGTCACGGAAGAATACATTAAAGAATAAATTAAACTGTTGTTTCACAGCCAACAATATTAGCACTTCAACTCTCTTAAAACATTTTCATCCAACCTTATATCCTTGTATGGTTATGAGCAAAGTCAAAGATAACATGCAGTTTCAACAAAAGTCCATCAAAATACAAGGTCATGGTTATGAGGCTTCAAAGATAACCATCAAAATACAAAGTCATGGTTACGAGGGCCTCAAAGATAACGTGCAGTTTTAAAGAAAAAGAATAAGAACAACATAACATGCAGTTTTAAAGAATATGAACAAGAATATGTCCAGATAACATGCAGTTTTAAAGAATAAGAACAGGAACATGTCCTTGATGGATCACCTTGACAAGAAACCTGTTGTTTCACAGCCAATATTAGCACTTCAACTCTCTTTAAACATTCTCATCCAACTTTATATGGTTATGAGTAAAGTTGGCAATCAAATACCTGATGTTCTATTTTAACCTTTTTATTTGTCAACCAGTCAACAAAAGCCCCTCATGCCTCAAATTCTCATCCAACTTTATATGGTTATGAGCAAATTCTATTTTAACCTTTTTATTTGTCAACCAGTCAACAAAAGTCCATCAAGGCCTCAAATTCTCATCCAACTTTATATGGTTATGAGCAAAGTTGGCAATCAAAAACTTGATGTTCTGTTTTGACCTTTTTATTTGTCAACTAATCAACAAAAGTCCACCAAAATACAAAGTCATGGTTATAAGGCCTCAAAGATAACATGCAGTTTTAAAGAATAAGAACTAGAACATGTCCTTGATGGATCACCTAGGAAAACAATAGCAAAATTTGGCCAAACCATGCAGTCTCAAAGATTAAGAACAAGAGCATATCCTTGATGGATCACCTAGACAAGAAAACAATAGCAAAATTGGGACAAACCATGCAGTCAGATAAGAACACAATAGATTAAGAACAAGAACATATCCTTGATGGATCACCTAGACAAGAAAACAATAGCAAAATTGGGACAAACCATGCAGTCGGATAAGAACACAATGGATCACCTGGACAAGAAAACAATAGCGAAATTGGGACAAATCATGCACTCTTAAAAAATAAGAACAAGAACATATCCTTGATGGATCACCTAGACATGAAAACAATCCCAAAATTGGGACAAGCCGATCTCAATGGCCATTACTGGCAATTTAGAGGCGTTGACCCTTCGGTTGTTTAAGAAAACAATTCCAAAATTGGGACAAGCCGATCTCAATGGCCATTAATGGCAATTTAGAGGCGTTGACCCGTTTGGTTCATAAAACGAGTTTATTGTAGTCAACAATAAACCCTTCAATATTGAATGGCTTGACTGATTTTTTGAGCAATGCCACTAGGTTTTTAGAATAGTTTTGTCATGGTTATTAGAAGGCCATGGCATTGGCGAGCTGCTTTGACATTTTTCCTTGGGTCAGCTACATTTACCAGAGTTTAGAGTTTATGGTTTTGGCATTGGGGAGCTGCTTTGACATTTTTGTTTCTTGGGTTGGCTGTATTGACCAGAGTTTAGAGTTTATGTTTTTTTTTCTATTCTTATGCCTAGTTTAGATGTTAGGTGAGTTTAGAGTTTATGGTTTTCTTTTTCCTTTAGTTTAGTTTAGAGTTTATGTTTTTTTTTCTATTCTTATGCCTAGTTTAGATGTTAGGTGAGTTTAGAGTTTATGGTTTTCTTTTTCCTTTAGTTTACATGTTAGGTGAGTTTATACTTTATAGTTTATGGTTTATGGTTTTTTTCCTTAGTTTACTTGTTAGGTGAGTTTATAGTTTATGGTTTTTTTTTTATGTTAGGTGAGTTTATAGTTTATGGTTTTTTTTCCTTCTAAAGGTTACATGTAATATTTATTTGGTGGTAGTATCCTATGGTCCACCATCCATCGTTTCTCCTTTTGGCAATGACTCAATTCTTTACCGTTATATATCATGCCTATTTCTTAGATGTAGGTGTTTATGTTGAATATTTTTTTTTTTTAGCCGATCTGGTTAGTTCTCAGATTTGACTTTTTCTCCTTTGGGCAGTGACTCAATTCTTTACCATCATATATCATGCCTATTTCTAAGATGTAAGTGTGTATGTTAAATCTAATTTTTAAGTGTTTATGCTAAATCTAATTTTTGAATATGTGATGGTAATTTCTGAGATTTGAATTTTGTTTATTCACATGGTGTTTTTTATTAAATTTTCCCAATGCCTCTTGTTAATTTCTAGCATTTTGCTTAAGTTTGGTAGGAATCTGCTTCCTACCACTCCTCATTACAGGTCTTTCTTTTATGTAGAGACTCAATGATTGCTTTAAACCTACAACTATTCGAGGGTGATATTGAGAATTTGTTGCAAACTGCTTTGTTATGTTGGATTCCTTTGCCAAAGACACATTATGTAGTGGCACTATGGATGGACGTATCTAGTATGTATTCAATTTCTCTCCAGATAATCTTAAAAGAAGAAAATAAACTAGTAATAAAAGACTAATGCCACCTTGAACTATGTACACAAAACTGAAGAAAAAAACATTTCGTATTTGTTTCTCACAAAAGAAGATTTACCTGAAAGAAGAAAATAAAATAGTAATAAAAACTAATGCCACCCTTAAACTATGTACATAAAACTGAAGAAAAAAGCCTTTCTCATTTGTTTCTCACAAAAGAAGATCTATGGACATCTCCCATTTATCTTCTCACAAAAAAGATAATTAAGATATTTTTCTGTTAAATCTCACAAAGTTTTTTGTTTTCAATCGACATGGCTAATGTGAACTTTCTAATAAAATATGAACATTTAGAATGCCTGGGTTAATTTGCTTTCTTATTCATATGGTTGATGTGAACTTTCTAATAAAAACAATAAATAATAAAAATGTGTTATTTTTTTTAATCTATATGGTTGATGTAAACTTTTTAATTTGTTTTCTTAATAACATTCTTTTTTTTAATCCACATAGTTGATGTAAACTTTTTAATTTGTTTTTTTATTCGGTTGATGTGAACTTTCTAATCAAAAAAATAAATAATAAGAATGTGTTAAATGTAAACTTTTTAATCTTTGTTCTTATTAACATAATTTTTTTTATCCACATGGTTGATGTAAACTTTTTAATTTGCTTTTTAATTCACATGGTTGATGTGAACTTTCTAATCAAAAGAATAAGAACGTGGAATTAATTTGCTTTTTTATTCATATGGTTGATGTAAACTTTAGAATACTGAGTTAATTTGCTTTCTTATTCATATGGCTGATGTGAAATTTCTAATAAAAAATAAAAACTTCAAAAGAATGTGTTTTTTTTTAATCTCTATGGTCAATGTAAACTTTTTAATTTGCTTTCGTATTCACAAAAATTTTGTAATAAAAAAAATAGGAACATTTCAAAAAATGTGGATTTAATTTGATTTCTTATTTATATGGTTAATTGAACTTTAACATCAAAACAACCGTGGAATTAATTTGCTTTCTTATTTATATGGTTGATATGAACTTTAACATCAAAAGAATTTCTAATCAAAAGAATTGGAACATTTAAAATGTAGAATTAAATTATACTATCAAGTTTTACTAACTTTGTATAACTTATCATAATATTTATTACTCGTTTTAAATTACAATTGAAATAGTTTAAAAAATCACAAAACTAAGTGTTTATCTCTCCTTTAGTATTTACAAATATATAATAAGAACAAATATTTAAAACATCACAAATAAATCTCATCCAATTTCTTAAAATATAAAATAATTAAAAATCAAAACACCAAACATAAAATAATTAAAAAAACACTAAATTTTTATTATAATTAATTTTTTTTATTAAATAAACGATTCTCTTAAACTTCTTTAAATTTAGCAAGGAAAGTGCTTATGAAAAATTCAGAAATTCCGAGTAGGTACTTCTTTGACTTTTATTGTCAGCTTATGCATTTAAAAAAATTACAAATGAATATTGAACTTGTTTGTTTTTTCCCAATATAAATTATCCCTTGCAGCAGCCTTAAATAGAAATAAATTTTGATATTTTATAGTGAAGCAGTATAAATTATCCCCTTTAGCAGCCTTAAATAGAAATGAAATTTGATATTTTAGAGTGAACAGCCTTAAATAGAAATGGATTTTGAAACTTTATAGGGAGAAATGAACTGGATCATTTTGGATCAGCCTTTATAGGGAAGCGGCTATTGGATCAATTTGGAGACGGTGTTCGAACTTCTTTTCTTAAATCTAGAAAAAATAGACAGCACTGAACTGTTCAAACTTTTATTACGTTAAATTTATCATTGAATGTGCGAAATTTAGAAAAAATAGACAGCACTAAACTGTTCAAACTTTTATTACATTAAATTTATCTCTGAATGTGTGAAAATATTTAAGCGAAAATAAAATGTACAGAGATTATTTAAAAGAAATAACTAGTTATGTATATTTTTGCCTTATAAACTTTTATTTTAATTTGTGAAAATATTAAATCGAAAAATCAAATCTGTACAGACAATTCATAGTAAGCATCAAATTTTAAATAGAGTATATAACTGTTACATAACTATTTAAAAATAGTTTATTATAAAGAAAAATTAAATTGTGTAACCCAGCAAGAATGTGCAGATAAAGTTACAGGACTGCTCATAAGATTAGAGCACAAAACGACTTAGAAAATAATTTAGTAACAGAACCTATACAGAAAACCTATAAAAAATTTAAATAGATTATTTTCGACTGAGCAAGAATGTACGGATAAAGTTACGAGACTGGTCATAAGATTAGAGCGCAAAACAATTAAGAGTTTATTATCATCCTTGCAATAATACACATAGAGCTACTGGACTGGTTATGAGATCTTAAACAAATTTTGGCTTATAATTTTTTAAGATAGTATTCATTGTGTTTTTCATGGAAGTATGGTAGGCATTGATGAGTTGTATGAGATCTTAAACAAATTTTGGTTTATAATTTTTTAAGATAGTATTCATTGTGTTTTTCATGGAAGTATGGTAGGCATTGATGAGTTGTTTGGAGGGATTTCACTTATAATATGTTTGGCCTGCTCAGCTATGAAATGCAGAACCCATCAATCACTGTAGAAAGCATATGAAAATGTTCGCAAAGCTGATCATAACTAAATGTGGAGAGCTACGAAAAGGTTAAGGACCATATTATGAATTTATATATGTATGATGTCATAGCTAAACATGAACCAACACTTAAATATAATTTTGATGATAATATCGACGGTACAGTGCAGAATTTGCTTACCATGGTCTGAAAATTAACAAAGTCCATTCCATTCTATTGTGCACTTGCAAGGGATACCTGGCATTCAATTTGACCATATTAAATTCATAAACTTGATGTATTTGATACAATTATAACTTTGGAATATAACTGATTATTATTTATTCCAACTAGTCCTAAGGGTAATAGGATTCACGTATCAATTCCTTGACACTTCGCAGCTATTAATATTGATTATTATTATATTGAATATTGATTGTCAGAGGATTATTATTGATAATCCAATCTGAATCTCTCTCAACATTACAGGTCATCTGTTTGGAACATTAAAGCATCAGAAATCAGATTAGCAACAAGTTTCTATTTCACGGTTATAACCTTTTGTTCTTCTCATGATATTCACAAACCCTTAAATTTATTGGTGAAATATACAGAGTATTACTACTACTACTTGCAACCACGAAAGAGTAGTGCAAGAAATTGCACTTCTAGGGGGAGCTTAGAATTACATGTTCAAATATGAGAAAGAGGGACGAGTTATTTCCAGGTTCACCGTCCTTCATAAAGAAGGGTTCTGATACCAGATGAATGGCCACCAAAAGAAATAAATCATGTTCTAAATCTCAACATGTCCTATAATCAAATTATGTTCTAAATCACAACATGTCCTATAATCAAGGCCGTTGACACAAAATTTTCAAGCTCCACGATTTCCCCATGTGCCTTGCCTCCTATGAATCTTTCAAGAGCGGTTAATATAAAACTGAGAAATCCATGACCTGTCCCTTCCAGCTGTGGTTGATTTGGACAGATCTGGTTCATAGTTATTGAGTCAGTTTGCGGGCATGAGGTTCCTTTGCCCCCATCTACACAGCTCCCCCACCTCTGATCCCTCGCAGGATTACTAATGCAGCACATAGACTTCGTATGTTTGTGCGCTAACTGGTGAATGCATTATCGTTGCATGCTTTGCTTATTGAGATGCGGCTGTTATCAGAGCTTGGCCTGTTGTCTGCGTTAGGTGGCTACGAGTCTGCTCAACAAAAGTTAGACTTTTTTAACAACGGGAGGGTAGGCCTATGAGAGCTCGCCATGGCAGGCCTATGGCAGAGAGAGTAGGCCTATGAGAGATGGCCATGTGGCGGAGAGAGGGTTGGCCTATGAGAGCTCGCCATGTGGCGGAGAGAAAGGGCTTATGAGAGCTCTCCATGTGGCGGAGAGGGCCTATGAGAGCCCACCATGTGGCAGAGAGAGTAGGCCTATGAGAGATGGCCATGTGGCAGAGAGGGGCCTATGAGAGCCTGCCATGTGGCAGAGAGAGGGGCCTATGAGAGCTCGCCATGTGGCAGAGAGAGTGGGCCTATGAGAACCCGCCATGTGGCGGAGAGAGAGTAGGCCCATGAGAGCTCGCCCTGTGGCAGAGAAAGTGGGCCTATGAGAGCGTGCCATGTGGTGGAGAGAGAGTAGGTCTATGAGGTCCCACCATGTGGCAGAGAAAGAGTGGGCCTATGAGAGCTCGCCATGTGGCAGAGAGTGGGCCTATGAGAGCTCGTTGGTAGAGAGAGAATGGCCTATGAGAGCCCACCATGTGTCGAGGAGAGAGTGGGCCTATGAGTGCCCGCCATGTGTTGAAGAGAGTGGGCCTATGAGAGCTCGCCATGTGGTGGAGAGTGGTTCTATGATAGCACGTCATGTAGCAGAGAGATTGAGCCTTTGAGAGATGGCCATGTGGAAGAGAGAGAGTGGGCCTATGAGAACCTGCCATGTGGCAAAGAGAGTGGGCCTATGAGAGCTTTCCATATGGCGGAGAAAGTGGACCTATGAGAGCCCGCCATGTGGCGGAGAGAGAGTGGGCCTATGAGTGCCCGCCATGTGTCGAAGAGAGTGGGCCTGTGAGAGCTCGCCATGTGGTAGAGAAAGTGGGCCTATGAGAGCTCACCACCTAGCAGAGAGGCCATGTGGTAGAGAGGGAGTGGGCCTATGAGAGTCTGCCATGTGGAAGAGAGAGAGTGGGCCTATGTAAGCAGAAAATCTATAGAAGAGATGATCAAACTCAACGCTCTCTCCTTCTGCTTTGCAAAATCATGTAGATGCGGGTGCTTCAGCCGAGAGTTTCTTGGATTGGACCGAGCTATCGAATGCAAATTGCAATCCGCTATCTTCTCCATTCAATCTGCAACCCGCTATCTTCTCCATTTGAGTTTTTTGAAGATTTTGGAGGAGAAGAGTTCTTCACGAGATTTGCTACATCAGCTGTAGAGACAATTGAGTTTGAAGTCTTCTGCTCCGATCAGACTAATATGCAGAGCGGTGACAGTTTTACACTCACCGATGGTCCAGGAGTGGAAGATTTCTAGGGTAACTACAAACAATCCGAAAAGGAAGGGAAGGGGATAAATATAAGCAAATCTGGGTTTAGACTTTAAGACTCTAAACAGGTGCCATACGAATCAAAATCCATTGATAATTCGCCATAACAAACACAATGAATCAATGTTAAGCTAAGTTGGTTTAGAATGCACACATCTTAGATTTATGGGTGCGAGGTTTAATATAAATAAATAAATAACATCTTTTATTGGAATGTCATGCATTTAAAAAAAATAAAAAATATTTAACATCTTTTATTGGAATGTCATGAATGAGTATGGCTCGGGATCTTGTTTTGTTATCATCGGCAGTAGCTTGCTTGACTGATTTTTTTTTTCATAATTGGGACAAACGCTCATCCGTTCAAACCTCTGCTACTTGTAAATACAAATTAACATGGATTTAAACGGAATCTGCTCAGAAAATCTGGAAGTGATAGTTTATTATGACACAAAAGCTGCAGGAATGTCTGAATAACAATTTATGGCTTTCTTAATTTAGACATCTGTTTATTATATTTTTACCATTTTTTCATGTCTTCAAATTTAAGTGCTTTATATTTGATAGAATTCTTCGAAGATGGGTGGTGATTTATCTTCTAATTATAACCAAATTTATATACTCATTTGACATGAGTGAAGATGGGTGGTGATTTATCTAATTATATGCATTTGACATGAATATATAGTTGCTCTAAATAAGGGATGGGTGGTGATTGATCTAATTAAGTTTATATATGCATTTGACATGAATATATATAGTTGCTCTAAATAAGGTATTTGGAATGATTCATAATATTGAATACGATCATGATCTGTGTGTATTACCCAAGGTCTGTGAAAGGATTCATCAATGTCAGATATATTATTAAAGGCATAAATCAACTTAGTAATCACAAGCTAAACCACCACTCCTAATTTAATACCCATGCCAAGAATCATTTATATATATATATATATATATATATATATATATATATATATATAAAGTTAGTGTTTATTTTTCCAAATTACTAACATTGTTATTATACATAGATTGTGATTAACATTGTTATTATTATTACATAGATAGTGATTGTTGGAACCCTATTAAGATCTAGAACCAAAAGACTACTCAAAGCTTTTCTTGTCATGCTTTGATTGACATCAACACTCACAAGATATATAAAAAATATAATATATTTATTGAGATGCTAGAAGGTCTTCTTCACACTCACACTCGAGAACACTCACAAGATATATGAAGAATACAATGTATTTATTGGGATGCTAGAAGGTCTTCCTCCTACTCGAGAGCATGATAGCATTGTTCATTTGATTTTGGGGAGCCATGCACACATAAAACTAATCAATGCAATCACATTTATGGGACATTATTGGAGCAAGTTAATAAAACAATTATGAAACCATATGATGTATTTTTGTATTTTTATAATTAATAATATCTAATATGAAACATTATTAGAGAAATAATAAAGCAATTATAAAACCATATTATGTATTTTTGTAATTAGTAATGTCTAATGTGTAACATGCCTTACGTTTTGTTTATTTTTATCTACATGAATGATAAAAATTGCATAGAGTATATAGACAGAATCCAAAGATACATATAGTCAAACTAAACAATGCTTGATGACGTAATTCAAAAGATAAAGTAGCCTCTTTGCATGTGCAAAGTACAAACTCCTTTCCCATTTAAGATTGAATGGGGCCAAATGGCATACTAACATTTTAGTTTATGTGTATGTTGATGGATTAGTTTAAAGGTAGGCAAGCAATGTTTTTTGGTTAAACAAAGTCATACACACAAGCAAATTGGTGGGTGTGGAACTGTATTCATGTGTGTGGAATTGGAATTTTTTTTTATATCTTTATTATGAGATTATCTTCAAGAGACCCATCGAAGCTTGGTGAAGAATAACTATTGCCAAATTCTTTTTAAATATAGATTAGATATATTAAAAAAAATTAATTTAAAATTTTTAAATTAAGTTAATTTAATAATATATTAAGATAAATAAAACATTAGTTTTTTCTAATATTTCCAAATTCATTTGTTTTAATATGTTTTATTTATTTAAATTATATATTAACCACTTTTTATATCTAATATTTAAAACTAACCTTTTTGATTAATTTAAAAGAGCATCAAAGCCCTTCTTATTTTTAGTTGGTATTTATTAAAAATGTAACTTTGTGAGTATTAGAACGTAAGTATAAAGGTAAATAGTTTTAAAGGTGTTATTTTAAGGTTTTGATTTATTTTTTTACAAGTTATTTAAATATGATCATTAAATATAATTGTTTTTTAAATGTTAATTAGTTTAGTTTTTTAAATCTAAACTTTTTGGTTTTTAATTAATTTTTTGACTAATTTTCTAATTGGTATAATTCATGATAACTTAATAGTTTTAGGTTTTAAAGGTAAATAGTTTAAAGGTTTATATTTAAATTTTTTTTTTATTTTTTATATGTTTTTTTATTTAAATATAATTTTTTTTTTGTTTTTTTTATAAATAGTTTGTTAGTTAGTTTGATTTTCATAAATAAGTTATTAATTAGTTTGATTGTTTCTATTGGTCCTAAGGTCATGTAGAAGGGGTTTCCAAGTGTCGCTGAGTTTAGCTCCATCGTCTCTATTAAGGTAGCCTAGGGCGATGTTGATTTCAATTTTCTCTTTGACTTTACGTTTAGTTAGGCTCTCCTCTTTAGCGATGACTTTGGCTTTCTCAAGGCAGATCTGGTGTTTAGTAATGTGAGAATGTTCGGCTAGTGTTGATTTCTTATTCTTTTCATGTCTTATATCAGCGCCATGTTCCTTGAATCTCGTTCTCATGGATCGTCCAATTTCGTCGATGTATTCTTTCCCACAAGAACATGGGATTGAGTAGACGCCTTTGTATGCACCTGGATCGATAGGGTCTTTCAATGAATCGACCATTTTTTGATTGTGTTGGGCGGAGTGAAGATGACCTTGAAATTCTTTATTTTTAGTGTTTTGGCCAACTTGTCCATGATACCCTTAATGTAAGGCAGGAAAATTTCCCGCTGTCACTGGTCAAACACGAGATCAAACATACCCGTTCTACCATTCTCAAGCACTCAGAAAACGCGTTTCACCTTCATCTTAGAGTCGCGGCGGTTGTAAGGAGGGACTTNCCCGCTGTCACTGGTCAAACACGAGATCAAACATACCCGTTCTACCATTCTCAAGCACTCAGAAAACGCGTTTCACCTTCATCTTAGAGTCGCGGCGGTTGTAAGGAGTGACTTGTGGGATGGGGCAGACTCGGCCATGTGCATGAAACACGATTGCAAATACAAGAGCGTGACCTCCAGGCTGGTTAAAAAGTTCAATCTGCGCAACGTGAACAAGAATGATGAGGTCAAACAAAAATCCAACATAGTGAATCTTTCCTCCGTCACCCTGGACGAGGACTCACGCAGCGTGTTGGAATATGGGCTGGATTTTGCAGTCGCCCAAGGAAGAATCCCCACTAAAGAGTTGATATGCTGCATAGAAGATGCCGTATAGGACTTACAAGAAAATACCAGCGAGGAGATAAGGCAGGAATGCATGGTGATCATAAAGCGTGCAAAACCGTCCAAGCTTAACATTTCCAAATTGAATTCGCAGCCTTGAAAGAACTAAAGAGCAATAAAAATATCAAAATAGTTAAGGCAGACAAAGGAAATGCGACGGTACTAATGGACTCCGAAGACTATGATAATAAAGTGCACGAACACTTGGCATGTGACAACTACAAAAAATTAGATCGGGATCCAAGCAAGAAGATCTATAGTCTGGTAACTAATGTATTTAAGAATTCAAGTCTTAACAAATATATAAAAAACTAAATTGTATCCCAAGGAAGCAATGGTTCTTCGTATCTACGGGCTCCCGAAAATCCATAAAGACGGTGTTCCTCTTCATCCAATTATGAACACAATTGGGTCCCCCACATATAAGTTAGCAAGATTCCTAGCTAATTTACTAAAACCTCTTGTAGGGAAAACCATCTCTTTCGTCAAAGATTCGACAAGTTGGATCATTGAGATTGGTAATGAGAGGCTTAACACTGATGATATTTTAGTAAGCTTCGATGTGGTCTCATGATACACAGAGATTCCGGTCAATGATGCCATTGAAACCATAAGAAGTCTTACCAATGATGATACCACAAAGTTGGTGGTAGTATGCTTAAGATCTACATTTTTCACCTTCCAAAAGGTATTCTATGAACAAGTGGAAGGAGTCGCTATGGGATCACCACTCTCTCCTATCATTGCAAATCTTTACATGGAGAGTTTTAAAATAAAAAATAAAAATAAAAATTTAAATATAAACCTTCAAACTATTTACCCTTAAAACTATCAAGTTATCATGAATTATACCAATTTGGAACATTAGTGAAAAAAAATTAATTAAAAACCAAAAAGTTTAGGTTTGAAAAACTAAACTAATTAAAATTTAAAAACAATTATATTTAATAATCATATATTTAAATAACTTGAAGAAATTAAATTAAAACCTTTAAAACTATTTACTTTTTTACAATTACTTTCTAATACTAACAAAGTTGCATTTTTAATAAATACCCACTAAAAATATAAACTAATATATGATTTAAATAAATAAAATATATTAAGACAACTATTAATTTCAATACAAATTTGGAAATATTAATAAAAAATGTTTTATTTACTTTAATAAATTAACCAAATCGACATAATTTAGAAAATTTAAATTAATTGTTTTTTTAAAAACATATCTAATTTATATTTAAAAAAAGTTTGGCAATGGTTATTCTTCACCAAGTTTCGATTGGTCTCTTGAAGATGATCTCACAGTAGAGATCGAAACGTCGAGAACAGCAAAAACTTGACTGCAGTTCCACACCCACCAATGTTTTTTTTACCAAAATTAATATAACTATGTCGTGTTTTGACAAAATTCATATGATACGATAAAGAGATATTGGTAGACACCCCATGATATCATATCCAAATAAAATTTTAAGAGAAGGAGGAAAGTTTAGGGCCAAGAACTTTAATAGGCAAAACTACCAGCTATGGAAGATGCAAATGGAGGACTATTTGTATGAGAAGGATCTATACCTACAGTTGGGTGGAAGAACAAAACAACCAACGACTATGAAGGATGAAGGATGGGAGGTTCTTGACAAAAAGACACTGGGAACAATAAGGTTGTGCCTGACTTCATCGGTGGCTTGCAATATTTTGAAAGAAAAGACAGCAGGGGTTGTGATGAGCACATTGGCTAAGCTCTATGAAAAACCCTCAGCTTCCAACAAGGTATTTTTAATGAAGTGTTTATTTAATACAAAGATGTCAAAAGGTAGATTTACTGCTAACCATTTAAATGAATTTAATACAATTACTAGTCAGCTAAATTATATAAAAGTAAACTTTGATGGTGAGGTTAGGGTCTTTTAATCCTATGCTCATTGCCAGAAAGTTGGAATGGCTTGGTCATGGTTGTAAGTAACTCCATCCCTAGTTCAAACACTCTTAAATTTGATAATGTTTTTGGTGTTATTCTTAGCGAGGAAATGTGAAGAGAAAGCACATGTGAGACATCGAGTAATGTGTTGAATGATGAAGAGCAGGGGAAGACAAAGGGAGAGAGAAAGGAGCTCAGGTACTAACAACAAGTCTAGAAAGGGAAGATCCAATTCCATACCAGGAAAGATAAAATGTTGGAACTGTGGTAAGAGATGACATCCGAAGAAAGACTGTAGAGCTCCAATGAAGAAAGGAGACATACAACATGAGACTAATTAGGAATCAAATGCAACAGGTGATGTGTTACAAGATGCTTTGATTCTTGCATTATATAATACTAGTGATTACTGGGTAGTAGATTCAGGGGCTTCATGCTATGATACACCCCATAGGAAGTTCTTTCATGATAATGTCCTAGGTGATTTTGGACATGTTTTATTGGGAGATAATGAACCATGTAAAATTGTTGGAATGGGAAAGGTACAAATTAAGTTGAATAATGGAAATGAATGGTTTCTAGAAGATGTAAGGAATATTCTTGATATGAAAGGAAATATGATCTCAACATAGCAGTTGGGAGATCACAGTTGTTTGTCTACATTTGGAAAAACATGGTGGAAAGTCACTAAATGAGCACTGGTAATAGAAAAATGAGAAAGGATAGGTACGTACGGTATTTATGTCCTCATAATACTGATTATTCCATCTCTGTAGCTTCCACAGAAACATGTGTAGTGTTTTGGAAACATAGCTTGGCCACATGAGTGAGAAGGGCATGCAGATTTTCCACTTAAGGAAATTGCTTCCAAATCTCAAGCAAGTAAGTTTGGGATTTTGTGAGAACTGTGTTTATGAAAAACATAAAAGAGTTGGATTTCTCACGGTTGGGAAACATAAGAAGAGTGAAAAGTTAGAGCTTGTGCATACAAATGTATCGGGACCTGTCTAGGTACAATCTCTTGATGGATATCGATGATTATGTTACTATTATTGATGACACAACTAGAAAAACTTGGGTTTATTGAATTAGATAAAAATCTGACGTGTTTTCTACTTTTAAAAAGTGTAAATATTTGGTTGAAAATGAGACAGGGAAAAGGTTGAAATGTCTCAGATATGATAATGGAGGTGGATAGTGCAGCAAGGGGTTTGATAGTTATTATTCATACAATGGGATTCAGAGGAGAAGACATTCCCAAGAACACTGCAAGAAAATGGCGTGTCAAAAAGGATGAATCAGACGATCTTGGAGCGTGCAAGCTATATGAGATTGCATGTTGTGTTGCCCTTACAGTTTTGGGTCGATGTTGTAGATATTGTTGTTTATTTAATAAACAGCGAGCCTTCAAGTGCTTTGGATGGTTGAATTCCAGAAGAGACATGGACAGGTAAAAAGGTAAACCACTCATTTCTTAGAACTTTTGGTTATGAAGCATTTGTCCATATTTATAAAGAAAATAGAACAAAGCTTGAGGTTAAATCCAAGAAATGAACCTTTATTGGATACAGGTTTGATGATTTTGTTTATCGTTTATTAGATTACGAAAATCACAAAATTATTAGGAGTATAGATGTGGTATTCTTTGAAAAGGTTATGTAAAAAGATCAGTTGCAGGGAAATAAAGAGGAAAATGAAAACACATAGTACACAATGCTTGATGAAATCAAAGAAAATAAAGTTCCAAAGGTACCAAAAAATCAAGAGCAGTAGTAGGTACCTCAAAATCCTACAAGTGTAAGAAGATCTACTAGGTTAAGTAGACCCCCCTAAATGATTCTCTCATTCACCGTATTATTTATTAATGACTAATTCTAGTGAACCAGAATGTTACGAAGTAGCAATGCAGGTGGAAACTAAGAAAAAGTGGGAGCAAGGCATGGATGAGGAGATGGACTCATTGGTAAGAAACCAAACTTGATGTTATGCAATCAAGTCTCAAAAATAACATAAAAATAATAGAAATGGACAAGAATAGAGTGATCCACACATTAATAATGAATAACAAAGATAAATAGCAATCCTATTCGAGGGAGGAACCTCCTTATACAATGCACTGAGTACATAAGAAAAGACAAGATGGAATGATGACTAAAATGAAAATATATCATTCATATATATAGGAGACCAAGGTATACAATAACAACTAATTGACCCATTAATAGACTCAATCCAACATGAATAGTATGTAATACACCACAACATAGGGGGTAATGCACCATCCTATAGGGGGGAATGTGCCCAACATTTAGGGCTTAACATGCTCCTCCCCTTCATATAAGCATTGTCCTCAAAGGCTTGGATGTATCTATATGAAGGACTCATCTTCCAATGTTGAATCCGCAACTCATAAGTTCTTCCACTTGATGAGATACTCAATAATAACATGATTTCGTAGTTGTTTGGTCCTTTCAATAAATTGTTTAGGTTCCCATATGATTTTTGCTTCTTCAAAAATCCTTTGACGGTGATGTTGATCTTCTTGTAGTTTCATCCTGTTTTTGGATATCTTCAATATTTGGAGACTATTTACTGGTGCTGTATACGATTTTCCACTGCTTCAACTATACATTTTCTTGTCGCTGCTTCAACCATCTGCTCCATTTCATTCTTTTGGCCACATGGGTATTTGTAAGGTTTGATGCTGGAAGGAATGATTCCCCGATTTAAATTAATAGCATTTTTCAATTCTTAATAAAGTGGATGTCTTATTGGAATGTCTTCAAATACCTTGGAAGGATTTTGAAGGACCTTTTGGATATCTGACGAAATAGGAGACTTACATGTTTTCACACATAGTGAGTATAACTGTGTAGTTACACCTTGTTTTCTTTTCTTTAATAATGTTGTCATATCATTAGAGCTGATCACCTTGCTTGGATGACCTGTGATACCATTTAACACATTCTTTTCCTTCCCAGGAAGAATTTATGAAAAGCTTCTGAAAATTAAAAGCCACTATTCCCAATGATTGTAACCATTGAACTCCTCATACAACATCGACACTCCCCATTGGGATAGAAATCATGGAACTATTCAATACATGTTCTCCCATAGTAAGATTGATATTATGGAATTTCCCTGAACAATTGATGGTTCCTCCATGTGCAATAATTACTTGAAATTTTGGTGTTGGATATACAAAGCAATTGAGATCTTTGGCTACTTTACAATGAATAAAATTATGAGTACTACCAGAATCAATCGACACTATTATCTTTTTATTTTTGATATATATCCTTCAATCTTGAGAGTTTGAGGAGTTTTAATTCCAATCAAAGCATGAAAAGATATGGTAGGAGTAATCACTTCTAGTTCATCCCCTTGTGGTGGTTTCTGTTGTTTTTTTCTTCCTTTTCACATTCTATGTAGAATAATTTATTTTCTCCACACTTATGTCCCTTATTGTACTTGTTGTCACAATTAAACCATATCCCTTTTGCTCTTCTTTCCTCTAGTTGTTGAGGTGTCAATCTATGAGGTTGGTTAGAAGGAACATCATTCATTGAACCATATTTTTAGTTTCAACTTTTTTTGCCATCATGAAATCATTCTATAGGGATGATGGTTCAAGAGACACACCTCATGGTTAATATTATCCTTCAAGGTTCCAATAAAGAGATCTAACAATTTATGTTATGGAATATTCTTCACTCTGATACTTAGCTGCTGAAATTGTTTGATGTATTCTGTGAAATGACCTTTATGCTTGAGATTTACCAACTGGATAAATAAGTTGTTGCTATTTATATCCCCATAATGTGCAATCAATTATTCTATGAATATAGACCAAGAGATAATAGAGTCCTTTTTACAGTCACAAAGTCATTGGTACCATACAAATTTATCGTGTTCTAAATATAAGGATGCAGTAGTTACCTTTTGCAGAATTGGAACCTGGTGTAGATCAAAGAATTGCTCCATTTGAAAAATCCATGTGATTGGATCCTTGCAATCAAACTTTCTCATGTCAATATTGGGAATAAAGTAGTTCCTTAGACCTGGGTTGAACCCATGATGTTGTAGTGAATCATCAACTTTTTAGGAATCAAACTTCCTACTCTCCAATTGTTTTTCATTTTTCTCAATACGTGATTGGAATAAGTCCACTTTTTCCTCCTTATCCCTTTCTTGAGTAGATACATGAGGAGTAAAACTATGTTTTATATATTTTATCAATTCCTTCAATCATTTAAGATATTCTTTTCTAACCATCCCTTTTAAATCCTCTTTACTAGCCATCCCTTTGAGATCCTCTTTGCTAGCCATCTTATTTTCCAATTTAATTAAGTCACCCATTTTCACATTTCCTTTAATCATATCTTCCAACTTGTACACTCTAAAAGATATGTCTTCCATTTCATTGTATGTCGGGGATGATTCCTCTGGGGGTTTGAGTGGTGTGTGATTTTTTCCACTTCATTTTGGTGGAATTTTGAACAATAAATATATATTACAACCTACATTTTACCATAAATATATCCTTCTACTTGAATCTATTCAAATTCAAATTGACGTACCTTTTTTAAAACCTAATTAGATGGAAGTTTTAGGGCAGACTTGAAACTGATATAAAATTGGAATTTCGACTCCTCTAGGTCTGAAAATTTATCCTATTGTATCCTGATGTGTCCAATTTCTGATGTCGTAGATCAAATCTAATTTGTATCTGCCAATAAATATTTATTAGAAATATCTAAAACTTCTTATTTTTGGCCTATCTAGAAGAGTGAACTTGTATGGTATGTCACGTGTCTAATATTTCACTTATGTAGCTGAAATTCATACCACATATACTCAGGTATGTATTCTTTTAGATGCAATAGGTCTCACTCAGTTTGGATATAAGATGCCTCAGATATGACCTTTTTCCCCATAACACCAGTTTCAAACCTTGATTGGAAGACTGATTTAGGTCTGATTTGTAACTAAGATAAAATTTAAATTTCGATTTAACTAGATTTGAAATTTTTTCCTGTGGTACCTTGATATTTCCAATGCCACATGTTTGACAAAATTTGGATTCTCCAGTATAAAGCTATTGCAAATGCACCAACATGTCTTCTTTTATATCCTTTCAGGAGAGAAAACTTGTACGATATGCCACATGTCCAATATTGGTTTCTACAACTGAAAATACTACCATATATGGCCTGGTCCGTCTTACTTTAGATTCATCGAATACCATTCAATTTGGATCTCGGATGACTCAGATATGACTTTTTTCCCTAGAACACCTGTTTTGTACTAGGTTTTGGACTTGTGAAAACCCCTATATTCCTCCACAATTATCTACGAAATTGTTATGGAACAAGATCTGAATTTCGGTTTGGAGATATTTAGGCCTATTTTAGAAGTGGGTTTTTCACCTCGATTTCTTAATCCTCGTAGAAAAAATTGCAAGATGACACATTTTGCAAAAACCAGTCCCAAGGAAAGATCTCTGATACCAAATGTTATGCAACCAAGTCCCATAAATAGCATAACAAAATAGAAATAGACAAGAATAGAGTGATCCATGCAATAATAATGAATAACATATATAAATAGCAATCATCTTCGAGGGAGGGACCTCCTTATACAATGTACCGAGTACACAAGACAAGACAATATACAATGATGACTAAAATGAAAATTTCCCCTTCATATATATATATACAGGAGCCCAAGGTGTAAAATAACAACTAATAGGCCCAAGTCAACATGAATAATATGTAATACACCAAGGGGTAATAATCCACCCTACATGGGGGAACATTCCCAACATTTAGGGCTTAACACTTGGGATTTGGTTGAGTTGTCTGCAGGAGAAAGAGCATTGTAGTATAAATGCGTTTACAGGTTGAAGGTCAGAGATTGAATGGCATAAATTATGTTGGTGTTTTTTTCCCTAGAAGGAAACCCTCTTTTTATAATGGAATTGCATTATGGTTGGGTAGAATGTGAGAGATATTGTAAGAAATTGAAGAGGAGGTTGTAACATATGCGCTATAGGACTTCTTCCTTCATTTTGTTGGATGATATAAAGGAAGGGCCAACTATTTCTCCATGGATGTTGCCATATTAGGTGAACATGTATATTCATCTCTATCTTATATTGTGTTCTTCTGTGTTTTATTTCTACATTCATTTCATTTTTTATTGCTTCGTAATCTTTTTCCTAACACCAATACACGAATCTTGTTGGAACATTCACCAAGAAACAACAAGAGTATATTTCTCTGATTCCGTTGATTTCCATAATTTAGAGAATGAAATGAAGAAATTAGTATAAAGTGGAACCAAACAAATAAAAAAAATTCAAAATGCACAATAGTATGGTAAAACCGAAATTCTATTTAATGAATGGAATGAAAAAATATTGTTAAATTCAAAGCAAGAAAAACTAGCTTGGATGGTGGTCACTTATATTTGAAGAGAGACCAACTATGCTCATTCATAAGAACTGATTACAAGGAGACCAAAAAGGGTCTTTTATCATAAGTGTAAAACCAAAGAGGAAAAACCCCTAAAAGTAAAAATAAAAAGCTAACTCTCAAAGACCAAGCACGATGTGGATTTGCAGGCCCTATGGTGGCTAGTTATTAAGTCAAATTCTCAAGGGTGAAAATTTTGCATATGATCTTCATTTAGGGTACACAATAGCTGAATGGAAATAAATATCTATCAGTTACAACTTTTGCCTAGGGGTAGGGAACTCTAAGGCAACCCTTGTCCCCCTCGAATGACCAAAAAACATCGTTTAGGTCCTTAAAATGACCTTGAATATTTGGGACCCAAGCATGGTATCAAATTATGAAGAACATGGAGAACCATGGTAACTCAGTGGAATAGGTGGGTGGCCACCAGCATCCACCTAGATAAGGGATCAATATATTGTATAGATTGGAGGAAGAAAAATAGGCTCTATGATTTGGAAAAAAAAACTCCAAAATAAAATGGCAATACAAGATCATAAATTTTGGGAAATTAGGGATGGTTCATTTACTCTCTTTTGGGATGATGCTTGGAAATATCTCCCAAAGTGGAAGGAGCTACCTCATTTTTAGTACTACATGGATATATTACATGCATAGAATATGGCACATTCATCATTATTGGGTCAATAACATCTTTGCAACATATTGGTGGACCTGGCATCCCAAGGGATTTTGGACTCAAATTCCAAAAGGCTTAAATTAGGTGGAATTTTAGAAGGACCTACAAGGGAGAAGAATCAAAGTCAAAGAAGCATTAAACAAGATGATGAGGGGATATCAAGTATTGGGAGGATTCTCATTAAAATAAGCTTGTAATCCAATGGCAAAGCATATTTTTCAAGTGTTGAACGAAAGGATCATGGAGAAGATATGGACTTAGAAGTTGTGGTTGAATGTTTTTACCTTCCTTTGTCCAGTGGCTAGAGGAAAATACTAACTTTGGAAAAACTCATTTAGAGATGATTTGAGGGAACCATGTTTTTCCATGTGTGTAAGATAGGTGAAGAATAAACCAAATATCATTTGAACAAATGTCAATGGGTCTCCACACTATGTGTAATACCCCTATTTTTTACTTGGAATGTAATTAGTTAAATTTTCGTAAATGATCTAAATATGCCAGTATGGATTCCTAGTGAGTATCTCAAGACTAAGTACCAATTATTGAATGGCTAGGCATGTATGATGCAAATATTTTTATTTGGACCATATGGTTGGCTTGTCATGGTAACTTAGAATCTATGTAAATATTATGTTTCAAAAATAATAAAACGGTCCAAGATGGTTGTGAAAATAACACTAGAGGGGTTATGATTCCATTAGAGTGGAATAGGAAAGGAGGCATGCGAGAGACTAAATCCTTTGTTTCCAAGTGTCAATGTTAGAACTCATCCAATTTATGCCATGTGCTTTTAAATATGCCAATTACCTTCTTTTGACTATTTCCAATAATTGAATGTATGTGTGAGGGTTGTGGGAAAAGTCACCTCGTGCAATTATTGAACCATGGGTGTGAATGCAATTCTTTTACAATTGTGTCGATTGTCAAAAGTTAGTTTTGTAGTTGTCAAAAGTCATTTTATTATATGGTCAGGAGTTTTGTTAGTTGTATTTTCACCATCATTTCATACTCTTCTGGATTCAACACTCATTCTCTCATTCTCTCATGCAGATATACACTATGTAGAGATCCCTATTATTGTTCATGACCATTATCATACTATGTATAACCCAAAAATTGATTTTAGAGACATGGATGCATATTTTGAGGGAAAATGGATGGTTCCATTAGAGGAAATTTCAACTCAAAATGGGCCTCCTAAAAAATATTTAATAAAATAATAGTTAAAATAATAAAATAGTATTTATTAATTTTGGAGGAAGAAAAGAAAAAAACTACTTTTTTTGTTTGTATTTTTGACATATATCCCTGTGTTTTTACTCAAAGTTGGATCAGGAGAGCTTGTTGGATGCAGAATTAAATTCTGAATCCAACGAGTACCCACTCGGCATACTTTTGATGGACCCCGCTACCCAAAAAACAAGAAATACCTGGAAAAACGTGATGATGACATCATCATCACGTTTTTCCAGGTATTTCTTGTTTTTGGGGTAGTGGGGTCCGTCAAAAGTATCCTGAGTGGGTA
Organism: Pseudotsuga menziesii; assembly: GCA_001517045.1. NCBI lineage: Eukaryota > Viridiplantae > Streptophyta > Pinopsida > Pinales > Pinaceae > Pseudotsuga > Pseudotsuga menziesii. Next base: position 175,045 of record LPNX010551735.1, on the reverse strand, counting down.
CTCATTGGATGGAATTTAATTATGCATCCAACAAGCTCTCCCGATCAAAATTTGAGTAAAAACACATGGAGATATGTCAAAAATAGAAACAAAAAAAGTATTTTTTTAATGATACGGTATCCCCAAATTTATATTAAAAAAGTGTTTAAGACCTATACGGTATTTCAAATTTAAAGCAATTTCATTGGCTAACACATGATGACATGGAATTTGAATCAAAGTTAAAAGGCCCATTTTGAGTTGAAATTTCCTCTAATGTAGGTTAGCATAGAGGTTTGGAAAGCTAGGAACCTTTTACCCATTGAGCTTTGTTACTCATAGATGTTTGAGAATCCATGGATTAACATTACATGAGGTTCTCCAATACCATACAAAAAGTTGAACTCTTAATGCACATAATAGTAAGGACTGTAAGGGTTGTATTTCCTGAGGAAACTATGGATTATTGAAAGGGAATGCATTCCTTGTGTTGTGTGGGGTTGTTGGAAGGAGTGCAATGGCATTGATGGCTAAGTGAGACCCCTATAGAGATCTAGATGAGCATTTGACTAAGCATGGAGAGAAGAATGGGTTGTGGGATGAGAAAGAGGATACTATAGGTTTTTCCTTCACCCTGGTAGCCTCATACTCCATCTTGGGTGTGGCCACTTAGTAGAAAGAGTATATGATGGAAACAATGACTACAGTTGGGTGGAAAATCGCTCTTACACAACAACTTGCTTGAATATTCTTTGTTTAAAGATAATTATTCTCTTGGATATGAATACACAATATTTATATTTGATGCATTTGATGAGTATGCTTGTAGATGCATGTTGTGTGTGTGTGTGTGGATAGAGTTTATCTCCACTGTGTATTTTATTTATTCATCTGCGCATGCTTTTTAAATGTTATGAATTTGTAACGTGGCCATTGGGAAAAATTAAGAAGCTCATAATTTGTATATGTCCCCCTTTGTTGGTTGGATTGATGGATGGTAGCATGAAAAAATGGTATAAAATCTCTTGGTTGCAACACTGGGGCTCTATGGGCCGAAATTCCACACTTACAGGTAGAATTAAAAAATACGTCTATGGAAATTGAGTTCTATTAAGTGACAAATAAAGTGCCATGTTGGAGTATCCTAGTTGATTGGATGACTAGGTTCTTTGACTGACCATGTAAAATTATCAATTCCATAAGATATTCAGGTTGTATTGAACCTTACTATGAAATAAGTATGAAGGAGATTAATTTGCAGTGAAAAGTTGCTAAAAATCACTGGGAAATTGAACATGAAAGAAAAATTCATATGCAACAATAAACTGGTGTCATATTACATTAATATGTGTAAACACATAATATAATACAAAATAGAGAATTCGAATTACTCATGAGGAATTCAAATATCAGATTGTAGACTTGGCTAGAAGTGGAAAAATTGTCACTAAAGACAAACTAGTGCAACTCTTGATAATTAAACTAGTTATGAATTGATTAACTGACATTGTGAGACAAACATGGGCGTATATCTCCTCAAAACATGAAAAGGATGTGTATGGTATAACTGAGAGTGAACTGAAGGTGTTCATTGGAGGATGAATCCACTTCGGTGAGAGCTAAATGAAGGTAGGACTCTCGTAACTCTGTGAACTCCTAAAATATAGGGATTTGTATCTAGAGCTCCTAAATTGACACATGAGGGCGCTTCCAGTGAATAAGAATCCTAGATAATATTTCCTATGAACTAACGAAGTGATAATCAACATGCTAAACTACTAAATGATAAAATAAACCGAGGTGGACAAGGAGGATTATTAATTAATCCTAACACCCCGCTTAATACAAACTTGTACACTTGGGCCCTGATAACTGAGACCAAAGGTCACCCATACCACAATAATGAAAAATAACAACTGCTCATGAAACTAAGGAAATAAGGAAAACCACATGGGAACAAAACCTGTTATTTAACCAGATCTCAGAAAATAACATAAAAATAGCAGAAATAGAACAAAAGAGAGTAATCCATGCCTTAATAATGAAGAATATAGATAAATAATAATCCTCTTCAAGGGAGGATGTCAAAACCCCAAATTTTCACAAAAATTTAAAATTTTGAAATAACATAGAATGTTGAGTCTGCAGTTTATTAACAGTTAACGGTTAGCAAAAGGAAAGGCAGTTAATAGATTAATTTACATAAACTCAATTATGTTAACTCAACATTTTTCTTATTAACATAATCTTAAGTTTCTCTTGTGCACTAATTTTATATTTGGTTTACTGATGAGTTCTATTTATGACAGTAGGTGGAATCTGACTTTGAATTCCGGGGCTTACTTAGAATTTATGCTAACGCAGATGGATTATTTATTCTTACAAGTTTACAGGTATAAATGATCGAGTATCATCTTTAAATTTATAAAGCATCCTACAATATTTCTATTTGCAATTAATATGCTTAGATATAAGATGTTGTAATTCAACCTACTTCCGGAAGGTAACACAGTTTGTTTTCTTCTGTTACAATTGTAAACAAAGTTCATATGATTGTATTTATTCCTGTAGAATATGTAGCGACAGTATTACTTCCTTTGGTTCTGAACAGTTTATTTTATCTTCTTGATATTCTTTATTTTCAAAATGCATACCCTAGCAATTCTATGTTACATTTCTTATATTTGGTTCTGTCTAAGAACAACTTCCAGGGTTGATTTTTTTTTTTATCGAGTCAATCTTTATCCTCTTATGTTAACCTTAGTAATTTGGTAAGAATGTAAAACTATACTCCAAGAGATGAGAAACTACCACAACTTCTAAGGTAAGATCTCATGGATCTCTATTAAGTAAAAGGGCTCACAGGAAAATGTTCTTACCTTTCACTTTGCCATTACATAGTTTGCTATCAAAACTTGGCTAGTTTCTAAGATTTAATAATTTGCATAACTATTTGTTACCGACATAAAAGGTTTTATTAGTGTTACAATTGCATAATGTTTAAGATCCTACCCAAATGACACTATGCACATTCACAAGTTGAAAGCTGTGAAATCATTTACACCATCAAGACAGGCATTGGAACTAATAGGTAGTTCTTCTTACACTATTCACTAAACTGTTTATCAGTAAATGATTTCATAATTTCTCATAAAATACTATAAGTAGCAACTTAGTTATTACACCCTATTTCACTATGATGATATTATTATACAAACTTTGATGAGTTGTAACCAATTATAGAGGGTTAAAGCTCACATGTAAACTATGCATATCACTAACGATAATGTTAAATTAACTTTGTAATGTTTTCCCACGATACACATTAGTATAACTTACTATGCAAACATATTAAACATAAACCTCACTAGCTTTTACTAGCGATAACTCATAACATTGGATTATTGATAAGTTATATAATGTAATTCTTTTGGGCTACGAAGCTAAGATTTAAGTTATGTATGAAGTCAACGTTATGATAACGTTGTGTTGTAGCTGCAACAATTTCCCAAAATTCCAAAATTTTTAGGACCCTCCTTTTGCTTGGATTAGTTTGATTTTCTTCTTCGATTTGGTCTGAGAACTTTCAGAAAGACTTTTCTTATGCTTGGATTGATCTACCGCTGGTTTTCAATTTTTCTAATGCTTAAAAAAACTTCAATGATTGATCAAACTTCATCATTTTCCTTTTAATTGTGTTTTCATCATGGCTGAATCGGAAGATATTTGCTTTTCCTCCCGCCGTTGCAGATGGATAATCGGTATTGACTTCGACTTCCTTTCCGATTTGGTTGTTTTTACCTCGGCTTTTTTTTTGAGTTTTACATCAGAACTATTTATCATTTCTTTCTCCGCCATTGCGGGAGGAAAACTGCTTCCTCTTCCGATCATTGCTTTAACGTTTCGGACCCGTTTGTTATTTCCATCGATTCCGTAAGTCGTGGGCTTCCGCCCTTGCAGCTGCGGGAAGCTTTTTCCTTCCGGCTGTCTAAGTTGTTTAAAACTCGCCGTTGCGGACGGTTGCGCCCTTTGTGCTTCCGCCGTTGCGGTTGCCGAAAGCGTTAGCTTTTTCGATCCTCTAATGTTCCTGCTTCCGATTTTGAACTCATTTTGCAGAGTGGTTTATCCTTTGTTCTTCTGTCGTTGCGGCTGCGATTCTGCTTTTGTTCCGATGTTAGAAGTCTGACGCACGGTTATTTTTTTCCACCCAGTTATTCCCTGCCATTGCGGATGGATCTATGGTTTGGCCTTCCGCCATTGCGGAAAGAAATACACTTCCGTCTTCCGATCCAAATGTCTCCGAAGTCCGATCTTTAACTTTTCCCCGCCACGCATGTTGACTATACATAGATGGGGTTGGGATTGTTGGATTATCTTATTATTCTATGCATTTTCAACTGTTTCCGTTTCGTTTGTCGTTATCACGTGTTGTCGACCGCTCGTGCTCGCCCGGTCCCCCATTTTCGATACACGCAGTCCAGGTGTCTCAACCGTGAAGCTCGACAGGCCTCTCCACTCCGGTTACGCGCCGTGGCCAGGTAGGCTCATTGTTGCCCTTTCCCCGTTCCGTTGAAATTTTGATTGATGCTTGCCACGGTTAAGTTTTGTCGTGGTTGTTTACCTTCACCCCGTTAATTGCACACCTATATAGTTGGGATTATTATCATAGTGGTTCATGGTAGGGTGTTTTTGTCCCATAGGGCGTTTTTACTCTGCAGCCTGTCATTTTTTGTAACCCTGTGCTTAATGTAAGGGGGTTTGGTGCAGACGGCCGTTACGCTGTCTGCACCAAGCGGCCCAGTATGATAAGGTTTGATAGGGGATGTTTTAGGGCATCCCTGTGGTTTTGGGTGGTCACCTTCCTCGTTTGTTTTATGCTGTCCGTATCCCGCCGACTCAGCCATAATTCGCTGCATTTTTCTGCATGCTCAGTTCATGGCCAGGTTTTGAACCTAAACCGGTGGGGGGGGGGGGGGTTTCATTATATAGCAACGCGCAATGTTTCGAGTGAAAATTAGATTGCACAGGAAGTTTTGTTTGTAAGGTGCCATTGAAAAGGATTGCATGGTTTTCCCCTTGTCCTTCCCGCGCAGCGCAATGATAATATCACCCGCAGAGAGTGGGAGTTTTCTTCGCGTTAATGTAGATGTTTTTCCGTCCGATTATATTGTTAGAATTGTTGGTATTGGAAAGTAGTGGTATCTTGCATAGTTTACTGCATATAACTATTTTCCATCATGCTAGATATAGACTAAGTCACTGAACACTGCACATTGTGTTTCAATGTTTCTATTAGTTAGGCCATTTCTGCTTATATACATGCATATATTTGCTTCATTGACTGATTGCTATCATGTTAAACATAGAAGAAATGACACACTGCACACTGATGTATATAATTTTGTCACTCAGCCAAAATGGCTTAATGTTTACAATGTTGTGTGTGGTAGGAAGATTTCGAATCCACAATGTCAAAGAGGCAAAAGAAGAAGGCCTCGGTGGTCGAGGAAGAGCCTGAAGTAGAAACTGTCACCAAAATGGAATATATATATGAGGACACTAAGTGTATTTCTGGTGTTGAACCTGAATACCAGTGGGGGGAAATATATAGACTAATCACACGCAGAGAGGTTCCTGACATGGGCTTAGAAGAAGAATCCATATATGCCAACATAGAAAGATCTTCACTGATGAAGATCGCCACCAGGCCAGAGTTGTTCCTGTGCTCTAAAGTAATCGGTTGGATTCTACCCCGGGCAGATGTCACAACAATGATTCTGGAAAATGTTGAAAGACGGGGCTATGCTGCATATAGCCCTGGATATGTAGCGTTGGCTTACCACCTGCCAGAAGCCCAGGTATTTTTATCTGATGATTGGCTGAACAACATTAGGATGGACTTGGTAGAGACTCTTAAAAAGATGTTGTTGCAGAGAAAACATTACAGATACAGACCGATGGGTGATTACGATACAACAAGCTTAAGGGCCCCCTATAGGTTCATAGCTTTAATGCTGAACAGGATTTTTGGAAGAGCACATGGTAGGTTCTTCAAGTTAGAATGGATCCCAATAATTTTTTGTGTTGCAACCCAGGGGACAATTTTCAACTGGGCCAGCCTTGTATCAAATAGTCTTTCAGCTTGCTTGGCATCAGCTTTGGGAGGAGTGGCCCAAAAGAGGTTTGAATTCTATATGAGTTCCATACTGCTAGACTGTATATTATGCAATCAGCCTTTCCCCGGCCTCAGGTGCATCTAGGATAGGGAAAGAATGCCTGTCTATTCTGCTTATAAACCACTATGGGCACATAAATATCACAGCCATTACCGAGAAGTCTGTGAACACTTCATCATGCCCTTATACACACTCATTTTCCTGAAGGAGTGTGATTGTATGTCAGAGGAAGCGCTGCAAGTAATCAAAGAATATGCAGATTACTATTTGACTGAGGATGACCTATACTTCAAGATGTTTGGAGGTTCAAGAGCACCCTCCCTGCTGCCCAAATACGCCACTGACTACATCATACACAAGGAAGCAGTCAGGTAGGTCTTCTTGGATGGCATAGGGATCTTTCTGTTTGAGCATAAGAAGATCGCCTATCCTCCTTTTCCCTTCAGGTTAGGAAGCTACAAGTTTACCAGAGTGAAAAAGGCTGATGAATTTGTAGAAGAGCTGGAAAAGTTCCATTTTGGAGAAATTCCCTTCCGTAGAAATGATACTCACGGTAAAGTAGCTGAACATTGCAAAGCAAACAACATGCATTTTGAGTATGCCCACCATTGGGATCGAGAAGAATCCATCTTCTGAAATGCAGTAAACATGACAGCCTTGAGAAGAAGGTTCAAGAAAAATATCATCACCAAATGTGGGAAGGGAGATGAACAAGCAAAGGCTGAGGACGAAGCAAAGAGAAGAAATGAGGAAGCCCAGAGGTTGGCACAGGAAGCTGCAGGGTGGTTGCACACAGAAGAAGAAGAGAAAAGAAAGGCTGCTAAGGAAGCAGCTGAGAAAGCAGAAAAAGCAGCTAAGAACGAGGAAGAAGAAAAGAAAAGGAAGCTTGATGAGGAGCTCCAAAAGCAAGAAGCAGAAAAGCTAAAACTGACACAGACAGAGCAGTCAGCTTCTGAAACAGCTGCAGGGCAAACCCAAGACGTGGAGAACCCCGAGGTTCAGGACCCACAAGTACCTGCTGCCAGCACACCCATGGTCCCCACTCTCAAGCTGGTCCCTTTTGTGTAGAAAAAAGGAGAAGAAATCCCTAATTTCAACACTATTTTCTACGACAGGGCAACAAAGAAGATAGTGAAGAGAACATAAAGGAAAATTGAAACGGGAGATCTTCCAGGGAAAATGATATTGGATACGCCTGTTATGTTGGGAACAGACCAAGATCCACGATTCACCATCAGAGCCGGAGTAGCACTGATTCAAGCCTCGGAGGATAATGTGGGAAGGATTATGACAGACTTAGAGCTATCCAAAAAGTCTTCTGCTCAATTGAAAGACACATTGAGAAGAGAAAGAGAAGAAAGCAATAGGATGAAAAGGAAATATGAAGACATGCAGATGGAAATGAAGTCTTCTAAGGCTGATTTGCAGCTCCTCTAGGCAGAGAAACAAGCTAGTGAAACTGCGCAAGAATGCCTAGAAAAGGTGCAGAAAAAATATGAAGAGATGAAGATGGAGAAGGAACGGCTGCTGGGAAAGGTAGAAGAGCTAGAAGAGTAGCAAAAGATTATCTTGCATGCCAGTGAGATGCACTCCCAAGAACAGAAAAAGAAACATCAAGAGCAGATTTCTTCTCTGACAACTGCTCTGGAGGAAGCAAGGGAGCAACAGGTTAACCTCCAACCGTTCAAAGAGCATATCTTGGCCCAGAAGGCTAAGATGCTGCAGCTACAGACTACTATAGAAGGAGAAAGGTGCAAGGTGCTGCAGGTAGATAGCCGATTGGAGGAAATCCTGGAGACCTCCTCTTATTTCGTTGATCAATCTCAGGATGTCCTTGAAGTCCTGACTGCAAGAATGGCAAGGATGGAAAACAATGAAGAAACTCCAGCAGAACTACCATCAAAGGATACACAGGCCCTCAAGTAGGATTATGACTTGCTGGAATTTGCTATAAATACCGTGGAGGATTTCAAAAAATCAGTTAAGAAGACGAAAGGAGCATGCACCTAGTTTTTCAGAAGGCTTCTCATTACCTACAACCGGTGCCAGATAGAGGCCAACCAGAGGCTTGAGGCTTTCCCGGATCACAACGCCTTTGTGGAGCTGTTGCAGAAAAGATACCAGGAGGAGGAAGCTAAAGTACAGCATATCAAAGCTCTGGATGATCAGATCTTGAGGACCGAAGTAGATCATTCAGCTATCAGTGTGCAGCTTCTGGAGGATCAACTTCGATTGAGTGCAGCCAGGATTAAGTCTATAAAGAACCAGGCTGCTAAGTTTGAGATCAATATTCAGTTTTTAGAGCCTTGTGCATTTGAGGGCATTGTCTCTGAAGCTTCGGCATGGAAGAAATTTCTAGATGCCCAAGTGGGACCCTCCTCGTAAAGGGTTGGTCACTTTTTGTAATATGTAACATTTTGTAAAAACATTTGAGAAAAGTCAAGCGTTGGGAAACGAAGAGTTGGGAAGCCCAAAGGTTACTTTGGGCAGCCCAACCGTCTCACCCTTTTGTATAAATGTAGAAAGCTTAGAAGGGAGGAGGGGATTTTTCCCAGTTGGACATGGAAACGATATTGTAAGAAGAACTATTTCTCTTTACAATAAAGAAGTATTGTTTGCCTGTTGGAGAAAGATTGGTGGCACTTTCAAATGTTATGCTGTGGATGGCGAAAAGATGAACTATTTTGTTTTTTCAACTTTTGTCCATTAACCGTGAGATCGTTCTAACTCTTAGAACCTATGTTCTTGTTTAAATGATTTCTGGTTTATTTTGTGGAATTACCACCATGAGTAATGTAAGCTGTTCATAAGACATTTGGCTATCTGATTGTTGAAATATATTTTATCATTTATGTGTTGTAGAAAGAAACATCAGCTACCTGTAAGTTCTCTTTATAATGCATACACAATACACATTACTCATAATTAAGTTACAGCTTGCTCCCCAGGGATAGATAGATAGATAGTTAGTTTATTTCACTGCTGCACATGTGATTTAGATGCTTGTGAGCCTAAGACGAGAGGTAAGAACCTGCGCATCACATTGTGAGTACTCCTTGCATCCTTATCACCCTGCATGGTTAAGTAGGCATATGCATCTCATACTTAAGTCAAAAATACAAAAATATACACGGTGGACCAGGCCGCAACCGGTAAAACCTTTGTTTTTGTTACTTTGACCTACGATAGCCGGACCGCAAACCAGATGGATTCCCCATACCAAATAGTCACGGGCTAGTTGGGAACGTTGACTGGGGAGAATCCCTTTCTGTTGTTGCCTGCTTCTCGTTGCACATGGCTTACGACTGCTTGAAATTTCTTTTTTACTAATCCTTCTATCATGGTCTATCCTTGGTGAAAGATTTGGGCTTATTGTATGTAATGGCATAGCTCCTTCGTCTCAGGGTTTGGAGTTTAGTTTACCTATTTTCTTGTAGTGACAGTCCGACTCCATGCTTGCAGACTCCTTGCAGCCATTACTCAGGCTTAACCCCTCTGATGTTAGATGTGAAATACCAGAGTCCGTTGTCTCCATCCTCGGCAAGCATGAGGGTTCGACTCTTCTTGATGCTGGTTGTAGTGTTATTGTTCGTCCGGGGCTCCATCATTTTCGTTTCCATCTTGGGTAAGTTATCATTTAACTGCCATTACTATTACGTTTTCAATTTGCACAAGGGTTTCAATTTTTATTAAACACTGTTTCTTTTACATTGCAGGTTAACTTGTCTTCCAGGTTGACGGTCATGCTGCATAAATGGCTCCCCATGTAGTCTACGGTAAGCTTCGGTTTTGAATCTGGTTTCCCATGCTTGTACAAACTCTTACGGTTGGAGAAGGTCTCGGCCGTGTTGCACCCAATATTGGGTTGCTGTCCTTCGTTTTTATGGTTTTTGTTTTGATTTATCGCCCTTGCTTTTCGCGAGGTGACTACAACTTTAAGCTGTGACTTGTAAATCTCTTCTCGTAGTTGTAATGAACTTATAGTTTTGTAATGTGATGTATATGCTTGTTCATACTCCATATCTGAATATGGGTGTTGGGCTCCTTGCTGAGGTTTTGTACTCTGTTCAAGTTTTTGGCTTACATTCTGTCTTCGGACTTGTTGATATAATGCAAATATTTTTAATACTGTCTGTTTATAAGTTAAATTTGTTCTCCTTTATGTTTTTGTATTTTATCTCTATGTAATGAATTTAATTTGTTCTTTTAATGGTTATATAAAAAGAACTAAGCTTACTGTTTATCCTAGGTTACTACTGTAATGGATTTACATATAAGAAAACTGGGTAGTTTCTGCTCAGAAATACGAGCTAGGGTTTTTACCCTATTTAACTTTTATAATGATAATTTATGTATTGTTATTTCATTAAGTTTGATTACTCTCAAAAGAATTTAAAATTATTTTAATGGCTCAAGGAATTCCAAGTTAGGGTTTATGGAAAAAATCTTTGTTCGTTCTTTAAAGATTTCTCTAGTTTGTAAAAAGAATTTCTTTTTTATTTATAAACGATAATATTTATGTTAATAATATTATCTGTATATAATACAAATACTTAAGTATATAAACAAATACTTAAGCTTGTATTTGTGCATACACTTATTTAAATAAGACTGTGACTAATCTATAATAGTTTATTGCTTATACTTGTGCATAAAATCCAACCACTAGATTATGACTTGGTTGTTTTTATTAAGACAAGGGTATTATTAAACTAGGGTTTGACCCTACAGTTCTCTTTTTGCAGAAAGATAAACCTGTTAGTATTTACAGTACAGTTCTTATATAGATATGCAATGTTAATTTATTAAGTTCTTATTGTTTTTTTGAATTGTTATCTAGGGTTTTAGTAGGATTACTCGTAAACATTAATTTAGTAATGAATCTGTTTTTTTTTAAATAAAAGAATAATTCTTTTCCAAAAAACCTTTCGATTTATAGTAACTAATTCTCTTAGTTAATTAACAATATAATTAATTAAACTAAGTATTTATATTTTCTATCTTAATACCAAAATCATTTTTCATATCACTATCCTGAGTTAGTAGTATTTGTTAGTTTTTTAAACTATTATTAATTCTAATAAACTAGATATGGTATTTGATACCTTTGCTTGAACTGAAAATAAACAAGTAGTTTAGCTTTATTTCTTCTACTGCATAGCAACAGTTAATAAGTATGACACATGGAAATAAACATGTAACATAGCACTGATTAACATCCTGCATAATTTAAATTCGATAAAAGAATAAGATACTGTGTATAGCATAATCTATTTCGTATTAGAGTATTTATAAATAAGATCCTTCTACCTGTGCTGAGTTATTCTATTTCTTTTTCTAATGTACTTACTTACATAATCTGGTTAACAAGAACATATAAGAACAGGTTATTGTTCTTTGCTGATAATAGTCTTCATACAGAAATAAATTGTGCTGATATAATGAAATGCATAATACATCTACGCATTTCAGATTCCTATCATATCTTCATCTATTTTAAACACACTACATGTGCTAGAGTACGGTCTGGTTAATTCCAGACGGGGAAAAACACAGGTAGGATTATTTCATCCAATTATAGATTCAATATTCAAATAACTAAAAGATTTCAAGCTCTAACAGTTCACTACAAAACATGTAAATCATTCATTATTCATTCATTCTCAGATATAAACTTTGAACACGGCAAATAAAAGACTGTAGAACCTGTTTTAAAGCTGGATGACAACAGCGTTGGGAGGTCGTTCCTCCCTACCAACTCTTGGAGAGCGCTCAAATAGTGACTTCTCAGGACCCCTAAGCCTGTTCTTGGTCTCCTTGGCTGAGAACTGGTGGAGCAAGCAACAAAATACTAGTCCAATGACTCAGTACTGACTCCCCACTCAGCAGCAAGATCCTTCAGCTGAATAGCTGTACTAGATCACTTTCTGCAGTTTACCCCTCAAACACATTCCACAAATTCCCTTCCCAATGAAATCCTCTGAAGTACATTCACCTGAATGGTTCTATTCTTGGAATGAGCAGCCTCATCTCTCTTCAATGGGCTTTTTTATTAAGATTGCCTAGGTCTTTTTGGGTTAGTTGTCATTAATTGAGCCACCTGCTTTGATCCCACTTTCTTGGGGGATCATGACCCCAAATGTAGGGAGGTTTCCACCTGCAACATTGGAAGTGTTTGAGGATGCTACCACTTGTCTATTTTCTCTCCACCCAGTCTCCTCCACCAACTTGACTAGTAACACTCTTTTTAACAACTCTCCCAAGCTATTGTCTTCACTTTTATTTATTTATAATTAAATATTTAGAATTTCATTCAATATCCTTGACTCTACTGAGTCATCATTTACAACTTAGCATATAATTTAACATAATGTCTTGGAATAAAATAAAATAAGATAATATATTTTTGCAAAATTGGGGCATGTGACAGAGGAACCTCCTTACACAATGTACTTGTATGCCCAAGACAAGACAATATACAATGCTTCCTCAAATGAAAATATATCATTCCTATATATAGGAGACAGATGTGTACAATAACAACTAATACACCCAAGCCTACATCACTAATATCTAATACACCACTATGTAGGGGGTAAAGTGCCACACTATAAGAGGAACTGTGCCCAACATTTAGGTATTAAAATGCCCCTCCCTTTCAAACAAGTGTTGTCCTCAATGCTTAGGTAGTTGTGGATGCATCTGTATGCAGGAATCATCTTCCCATGTCGAATCTGCAGCTCGTAAGTTCTTCCACTTGATGAGGTACTCAATAATACCTTGATTTCATAGTTGTTTGGTCCTTGTTTCAATTATTTCTTCAAGTTCCCATATTATTTTTCCTCCTTCAAAACTCCTTTTAATTTGATGTTGATATACCTATTGTTTCACCCTATTTTTGGAAATCTTTAGTATGTGGAGATTGCTTGCTGGTGCTTTATGTAATCTACCACTGTTTGAACTATAGAAAAACTTGATTGGAAGATTGTTTTATGGCCGACTTGGGCTGAGATAAATTTAAAATTTCAGCTCCTCTAGTTCCGTAACTTCGGCTTTTCGTGTCCCGATGTGTCCTCCTTCTAATTCCACTAGTCTCGCCTAATTTGGATGCTCGAATAAAACTATATTTCAATTCTCCCAACACTTCTTATTTTTGGCCTATCCAAAAGAGAAAACTTGTATGGTATGCCAAGTGTCCAATATTTCAAATATGACTCTGAAAAATATACCAAATATGCTATGGTATATCTTCTTTTTGATGCAACAGGTCTCACTCAATTTGGATATTGGAGGCTCCACATATAACATTTTTCCCTAGAACACCTTTTTTCAGACCCTGATTGGAATATTGTTTTAGGGTCGACTTGAAACTGAGAAAAAAATGGAATTTAAGCTCCCATAGGTATGAAACATTGTCCTGTTGTATCTTTATGTGTCCAATTTCTGATGTCATAGGTATAACCTCATTTGGATGTGTCAATAAGATGTTATTGTAATTCTCCCAAAAATTCTTATTTTTGGCCTATCCAGAAGATCTAACTTGTAGGGTGACCTACGTGTCCAATATTTTATTTCTACAACTAAAAATTATACCAGAGATACCATGGTTTGTCTTATTTCATATGCAACTAGTGTCACTTAATTACTATCTCGGTGCCTCATATATAATGTTTTTCCCCATAACACCTTTTTCAAACCCTATTTGGAAGACTGTTTTAGGGCCGACTTGTAACTGAGACAAAATTTTAATTTTGTCTTCTATAAGTCTGAAAATTTGGCCTATGGTACCCTGGTGTGTCCTCTTTCTAATTATAGAGGTGTGACCTAATTTTAATGTGCCAAAAAATAATTATTCCAGATCTCCCAAAGCTTTGTATTTTTGGCCTATCCAGAAGAGCAAACTTGTATGGTACGCCACATGTCCAATATTTTGTTTATGTAGCCAAAAATTCTACCACATATACCCTGGTTTGTCTTCTTTCAGATATATCTTGTCTCACTCAATTTGGATCTTGGATACCTCAGACATGACCTTTTTCGCCAGAATACCTGTTTTAGAATAGGTTTTGGACTATTCAAAAACCTTAGATTCCTCCACAATTATCTCCAAAACTACAATGGATTAGGATATTAATTTCAGACTAGAGTTATTTTGACCTATTTTAGAAATGTATTTTTAAACTCTATCTCTGAATCTTTTAGAAAAAAAAATGTAGTGAAAATTCCAAGATGACTCATTTTGCAGAAGCCAGTCCCGAGGAAAGAGATCTGATTCCAAATGTTATGCATCCAATTCTCATAAATAACATAAAAATAGAAAAAATAGACTAAAAGAGAGTAATTCACGACTTAATAATGAAGAAAATAAATAAATAACAATTCGCTTTGAGGGAAGAACCTCCTTACACAATGTATCTATGTACCCAATACAAGACAATATACAATGCTTCCTCAAGTGAAAATATATCCTTCCTATACGTAGGAGACAAAGGTGTACAATAGAAACTAATAGACCCAATCCTACATCACTAATATTCAATACACCACCATATAGGGAGTAAAGTGCCACACTATAGGGGGAACTATTCCCAACATTTAGGGCTTAATAGACAAGCGTTGTCTTCAACACTTGGGTAGTTGTGGATGCATCTATATGAAGGCATCATCTTCCTATATTGATTATGCAGCTGGTAAGTTCTTCTAGTTGATAAGGTACTCAATAATAGCTTGATTTCATAGTTGTTTGGTCCTTGTTTCAATTATTTGTTCATGTTCCCATATGATTTTTCCTTCTTCAAAACTCCTTTGACTTTGATGTTGATATACCTATTGTTTCATCCTGTTTTTGGACATCTTTAATGTTTGGAGACGGCTTACTGGTGCACTATGCAATCTACCACTACTTGAACTATATAAAATCTTGATTGGAAGATTGTTTTATGGCCAACTTGGACTTTGATAAATTTAAAATTTAAGCTCCTCTAGGTCTATAACTTGGGCTTGTGGTGTCCTGATATGTCCTCTTTCTGATGCCACGTCTGGCCTAATTTGGATGCTCCAATAAAACTATATTGCAATTATCCCAACACTTCTTATATTTGGCCTATACAGAAGAGAAAACTTGTATGGTATGCCAAGTGTCTAATATTTCAAATCTGAATTTGAAAAATATACCATGGATACTATGGTATATCTTCTTTTCTATGAAACAAGTCTCACTCAATTTTGATATTGGAGGCTCCACATATAACAATTTTCCCTAGAACACCTTTTTCCAAACCTTGATTATAGTATTCTTTTAGGGATGACTTGAAACTGAGAAAAAATGGAATTTTAGCTGATATATGTCTGAAACATTGGCCTATTGTATTTTGATGTGTCCACTTTTTGATGCCGCAGGTTTGACCTAATTTGGATGTGCCAATAAAAAATTATTGTAAATATCCCAAAAATTCTTATTTTTGGCCTATCCAGAAGAGTGAAATTTTAGGGTATTCTATGTGTCCAATATTTTGTTTCTGTAGTTAAAAATTCTACCAGAGTTACACTGTTCTTTGATATATTATATGCCACTGGTTTCACTCAATTTGGATCTCGGATACCTTAGATATGATGTTTTTCTCTATAACACCTGTTTCAAACCCTAATTGGAATATTGTCTTAGGTTTGACTTGTAACTGAGATAACATTTTAATTTCCTCTTCTCGAATTCTAAAAATTCTTCCTGCAGTACCTTGGTTTTTCCTCTTTCTAATTCCACAGGTTTTACCTAATTTGGATGTGCCAAAAAATAGTAATTGAAATTCTCCCAAAGCTTCGTATTTTTTGCCTATCCAGAAGAACAAACTTGTATGGTATTCCAGGTGTCCAATATTTTGTTTATGTAGCTGAAAATTCTACCACATATACCTTGGTCCGTCTTCTTTCAGATGTAGCTGGTCTCACTCAATTTGGATCTTGGATTCCTTAGATATGACCTTTTCCCCTAGAATACTTGTTTTAGACTAGGTTTTGGACTATTAAAAAACCCTAGATTCCTCCACAATTATCTCCAAAACTGTAATGGATCAAGATCTAAATTTTGGACTGGAGCTATTCCAGCCTCTTTTAGAAGTGGGATGTTAACCTAGATATCTGAATCTTTTTAGAAAAAAAAAATTAGCGAAAATTTCAAGATGACTCGTTTTGCAGAAGTCAGTCCCGAGGAAACAATTCTGATACCAAATGTTATGCAACCAATTCTCAGAAATAAAAGAAATAGACCAAAAGAGAGTAATCCACAAATTAATAACGAAGACTAGAGATAAATAACAATCTTATTTTAGGAAGGAACCTCTTCACACAATGTACTCGTGTACCCAAGGAAAAAAAAATATATTGTTTCCTCAAATGAAAATATATCCTTCCTATATATAGGAGACAAAGGTGTACAATAAAAACTAATAGACCCAAGATTACATCACTAATATGTAATACACCACCATATAGGGGGTAAAGTGCCACACTATAGGGGAATTGTGCCCAACATTTAGGGCTTTACAAAACCCCCCTAAAAAATGGGCAAGCAAGGAACTAAATCAAACCTTCACACCAAGCAAATACCTAATCTAAAAAATCTCTCCTAAGTAAAAGAATTTGTGAAAAGTGTATGTAAGATGCTCCTCTGAAGGGAAGTAATGTAGTGTGATGGTCCTATTTTGCACTTGTTCCCTGATAGAATGCATGTGAACCCCACCACCTTCTTCCAATCTGATCCCATATAGGAAAATAAATGTTTCTTCTTTTGTAGTTAGTCTTGCACATTTTGAATCTCTATTTCATGTAGATCTCTTCTTCCAAGTTAACATGTAGGATGGTACTTTTGTCTCTTCTCATTGGAGTAAGAGAGACAAGATCCAATGTATTATTGTTTTGCGGTGACTCATATTCTTTATTCATACTAGCTTTCCATTTTGGATCACAACAAGGCTCTTTTTAGGATTGTGGATCGAACCCCACTACATGTAGCACCTCACTGGGAGAACATAACACCTCCCTGGGAAAAGTGGATCTCTATGAAATAGTGCAAGTTTCTCATCTTGAAATTGAGATATGGTTCTCTTTCTAGCATATGGATCCCCAACATTTTTTCCAACAACTTCAATGAGTTTTTGAGCCAATTTAGGCTTTGGATTAGGAATAGGAGATGGATCTGGATTTGTATCTGTATCTACTTGATCCTCATTCTCAAAATAAAAATATGGTTCCACTTGGTCCTCATTCTCGAACTATGAATTTGAATAATTACAAGAAACATATGTGAAAATGGTTTAGGTAGAGCATTATTACCTTCCTCTTTAACTATCTGCAGATTTTGCATTGGACCTTTCTTGAATTGGGCACTTTGATTTGTGTATGGAAAAAAGTGTGAGAACTCATATTTCGTGGAGGCATGATTTGAAACACCTTTAGCTACCATCTCCCCAATAGAGATATATGAGATATCAATTGTGTTAGGTACAAAAACAACTCTCTTCGGTGAAACAGTGTGTGTCATCTGGTAAATAAATAACAAGTTTGCTTCTAAAGAAGGTACATACAAAACATTTTTGAACAATCCATGTTTGAATTGTACTTTTTCCTTCCATGCAACTCTGATCTGTGTATCATCTCCCATAAAAATACTTGGACCATTAGTGAGATTTAAAGAAGAAAATTACTCTTTCGAGGAAACCATATGGTTGGAGGCTCCAGAGTCTTTGAGGAAGGCTTGAGATTTTGAAAATTCGTCCTTCAGTGCATGGTATCTCTCACATCTCTCATGATCATCTTTTTTACTTCCATAATCAATATTCCTTGTTCCTTCTGGGAGGGAAATATTGTGTTGGTCAAGAAGTTTGTCCATTTTATCTATATTATTCTTCATACTTGAACTCTTTGGATGGTATCCTCTCTTGCAATAGGGACACTTGGTCTTTTCACCCTTATTTTACTTATCCTTCTTGGAGATGGAGGCTTCATCTGAAGAACTAAGCTCCTCCTTTGGCTTGGATTCAAGCTTTATCTTGTCCTTTCCATTATGCTTCCCTTTAACATTCAAATTATTTGACTCCCCAGGAAAAAGAGATTGATTCTTGGAAGGTTGTAGGGATCCCATTTGGATTAGTTTATCTTGTTCTTGGATCATGGATTCAATGAATGCATCAAGTGAAGGAATTCACCAGTTTGGAGTTGTCAGTCTACGTATTAGAATTTGAATACCATTTATATGTTCAAGCAAATAGTTTTAATAATGTTTAAAAGAAATGGAGAATGAAGATACAAGTTGAACAAAACAAACCACACAAGAAACAAACAAGTATTTCTCAGGAATTTATAGTGTCATTCACTACAATAATATCGGGTTTTACAATAGTTTACATAGGAAAATAATTTGAATCAATTAGGGATGGATTCAACTCTATCCACTAGATGTGAATTTATCTAACGGACCATCTAACTCATGGTGTCTTAATCAATATCGAAGTCCAATAAATAAACTCTCAAATGTCCAATAACTTAATCAAACAGTGACAACTAGTCAACTCAGTGCAACTGAGTGTGGTAAGAGGGAAAAGGCGCCTACTCCACATGTAGCCATGCATTATCTATGCAAGGCTTGCGCTAGCTAACTGATTGCGAACTAACTGAAAGTAACTGGGGCTAACTAAGGCTAACTAGTACTAACTCCAACTAACTGAAGTAGGTTGGTGTTGAGACTCCCAGTGTCTCCTAAAATGTAGGGATTGGTCTAGGAGGTGCCCAAACTTATGCATGCACATGTAGTAAGTGGAAGTTAACCTTTAGCAGTGTTCCCCACAGTCTAGTGACTGGTACATGCAGCCCCATTAGGCCAAGTGGACCCAATTGTACTAGTGGACCCAAATAATTAATTAAGGTTCCTAAGTTAGGGTAAATTAATATAATAGACATTTGACCAAGGGAGGATTAATAATCCTAACACCCCCCCTGAATCCTAACTTGGACATTTGTGCGCCCTGGTAACAAGACCATAGGTCACCCANGCCCCCCCCCCCCCCCCCCCCCCCCTTCCCCCTGAAAATAAGCAGGAAATAAGAAACTGCAAGCTAAATTTAGAAGAAAGAAGCTTCCTCCTTAGAAAAATAACTTGAGCAAAAACACTACTAAAAATTTGCAGCTCTATGTAGCGGCATGGTCCATCAGTGGACCTCTCAATGTACTTCTGAACTAATGACTTTGCTTGTCTCTTCTCGATGGTGAAGGTAGAGAATGATCATGTTTCTGTAGCTCTGATACCATATTAGAATTTGAATTCCATTTAGATATTCAAGCAGACAGTTCTAATTATGTTTACAGTAAATGGAGAATGAAGATACAAGCTGAACAAAACAAACCACACAAAAAACTGACAATTATTTCTCAAGAGTTTACAATATTATTCACTACAATAATATTCAGTGTTACAATAGTTTACATAGGAAAAGAATTCAAATCAATTAGGGATGGATTCGGATCTATTCATTGGATGCAATTGTATCTAACTGACCATCTAACTCATGGTGTCTCAATCAATATCAGAGTCCAATAAATAAACTCCCAGATGTCCAACAACTCAGTCAATCCGTGAAAGCTAGTTAACTCAATGCAACTGAGTGTGGTAGGTGGGAAAAACCACCTACTCCACATGTATCCGTGCATTATCCATGAAAGGCTTGTGCTAGCTAATTGATTGTGAACTAACTGGGGCCTAACTAAGACTGACTAGTACTAACTCCAACTAAATGAACTAGGTTGGTGTTGGGACTCATAGTGGCTCCTAAAATGTAGGGATTGGTCCAGGAGGCACCCATATTGATGCATGCATATGCAGTAAGTGGCGGTTAACCTCTAACAATGTTCCCCACACTCTAGTGACTGGTACATGCGGCCCCATTAGGTCAAGTGGACCCAAATAATTAATTAAGGTTCTTAAATTAGGCTAAATTAATCTAATAGAAATTTGACCAAGGGATGATTAATAATGCTAACACTACGGGAGTGTAAAGTGGAAAAAAAAAACTAAAAATTCAAGGCCAATATTACTCAGAATGGAGAGATTCAGTTGCTCATCCTTCTTGTCAATTCCACATTGTTTTCACTTCATTACCAAAGACTTGAATTTAGTGACAAATTGTTGAATGGTTTCAAAATTGATGGTTTGAAGAACAATCGGTTCATTCTCCAAAACGTGTCATCTTAGCTCATATTGATTGAAAAATAGAGATTTGATCTTAAACCAGAACCCCCTTTGTGTCTTCAAACCATCTATATGGAAGAGCAATTCTATGGATATGTGAATGCACATGAAACCAAAAGCTTCATCTAACTTGTTCAGGTACTTTGATTTTTCAATAGATGCATGGGGCTTGACCTCCTTTCCCATTGTGACCCTTTACAAACCCTTGCTATGCAAATCAATCTACATGTCTTCCCTCAAATCCATGCAATTAATAAGTGTGAGGATTTTGGGTGTTAAAGGATTTGAATTATCCATCTTGCAGCAGTTGCAACAACAAAATTTTCTTTGAATTCTCTACAAAAACTACATAAAACTCTCAATTCGAAGGTAATCAAACTCTGTAGATATTTAATACCATGTAAAACGATCAATTCCACAATATCTCTACGTGTTGGAAGGCATTTTTTAGGGTACTTAGTTGCGCAACACCAAGGATGTTGCACAAAGTAAAAAATGCTATGCAAGGTGGAAGATGGTGCGCAAGGCGAAGTGACCACATTTCATATATTTTGGTCATGTTTTGTAGTTTTTGGTCATTAGTTTGTAGGATTTGGTCAAAGTGGTTAGAAAGTAAAGTTAAGTGGACCACCAATGTAAAGGTGCAACCCTATAAATAGATTAAGGATTGTAAATGTTAAGTCTTCTTAGGCATCTTTTGGAGATTAAATTTATGTATGTATTTTGATCTTGAACCTATCAACAATCTGTGTTTTGTTGTAATATCTAAACTAAAGAACTGTTTTTGGAAACATGTGTTTTGCCGCGAAGTTACTATGACATGACAGAGAATTGAGGAATACATTGTGTCTTCTTACTTTTTTCTGGTTTTCCTGCTCTCTGTGATGTGAATGTGAATGAATATTGTATTATGATGTTTATCTCTATATGATGTGATGCTTTCCTGTTATGAATGATGCCATCTTGGTAGATCTGTTTATGCATTGAGATTTCTACTGTGATCTAAGTATGTTGATATGATCCACTAAATGACAATGTTAATCTGTTAAGGTATAACCCTAATGAGTGGGTAT
The DNA here is from genome assembly GCA_001517045.1 of Pseudotsuga menziesii. NCBI lineage: Eukaryota > Viridiplantae > Streptophyta > Pinopsida > Pinales > Pinaceae > Pseudotsuga > Pseudotsuga menziesii. The sequence continues at coordinate 153,581 of LPNX010551735.1, read as the reverse complement.
TCTAAGTAATGTCGTGATAATTTTATAATAGATGTGCAATCCTCCTTCTTACTGTAGAAACTTGGTTTCGACAGTTCTCCCTCGAACATCTCAAGTGAGACCTCATCTGCTTCGCAGGTGTTTCTGGACGGGTTAAAACTTGTCTAGGCTGATGCTCAGGGAGATCATTGTGTTTTGGGTGTCGACAGTGACTGAACCGTTGTCGATGGATTTGTGTCAACAAATGGTTCTGTTACTGGGACCATAGTACGAAGGGGAAGAAGGACATGTTGTGGAATTTGACAAGACCAAAAATTCAATACTGGTTTGATCAAAAGGCACAAGAATTTGCTGTGGAAGAGAATAAGAACCTGAGAGTAACGACACAGAAGTGGCTTGAAAGGAACATGTATTCCTATCTACACGAGCCCTTCTTTTCTAAGTTCCCAATCATCTTGTATGAGTGGTTGGCACAATTGACATATAAAAATACAAATTTCCAAGGAGGCGAACCAACTGGCTGGACCACAGATTTGATCCAACAGCTGCAAGAGGTAGACAATAGAGCATCGAGGGTTGTTGAATCCTGGCTTGAAAGCATCTTGGAGGGATACATCACTGAGTTTGCGGTTGATACAGTCAAATCTTACAGCGACGCAGAAAGGGATTTCTTCAACGGACCAAGAGGTAGGTTTCTATTATCTTTGCAATTGTCTATTAAGATCTCATATGTGAAAAAGGCATATTGAAGATGAACTCCGACGAGTAGAGAATTGGTGTGCGGAGGTTTTGGGTATTGCGGAGATGAGGGTTGGATGGAATGATACGGGGTAGATGGATGGAAGTTACGATGAGACTATGAGGGAATCCGAGGAAGGAAGTGGTATTCTACGAAGTGGAGTAAGGTTTTGACAAGAGAGGAGGTAGAGGAAAGGAGAGAGTCCTGCTGCAATCGATACAAGAGGCTATGGAAGAATACCACATGGGACGAAGTGACCCTACATTGACGAAGGAGACAACTAGGCTACACCCAAACCCAAGGAAATACCAACCTAGAGCAACAACATGCCCACACCTTCGTGCACTATGCTACACTTAGGAAGACGTACTAGCTTGACACTGACTTATCCGACGTGTCAACAACACTCTAATAGTAGAGGATCAACAACTATAGGAAGAAGGCCCAATATGGTGGGTGACGATGTGAAGTTACCTCTGTTTCATGGGAACGATACTGATGATCCCGAGAAATACCGGTTTTTGTGTGAGGTAGTTTGGGCTGTAAAGAAAGCGTAGGATGATGATGTTAAGAAGGGCCAGTTGGTGAAAACCCTTCGAGGTTGCACACTGGATTGGTACATGAAATTTGTACAAGTTCCCCCATGGATTCTAGCAAAGACTCTGGCTGAAATCAATAAAGGATTGATTGAAGAGTTCAGAAAATTGAAATCTGAGGCACAATACATCACAGAGTTGAAGGATATTAAGCAATATCCAAATGAAACTATTTGGGATTTTGATCAGCGATTCAAGACACTGATGGAAAGAGTCATATTTGACATGAGTGATGTTCAACATAAGGAATGGTTCATCGTGAAATTGATACTGCATATCAGAATTCCTTTGATGAAACAAAAGATTGTGACATAGAGCGAGGCTCTGGAGATCGCGATGAAGTTGGAGACTTTACCTGTTGGTGATATGGGAGTTGGTATGAATCATATCCAGTATCAAGTGGCAAACTTGAATATCCAAATGTAGGACATCAAGAAGGGGAAAGAGTAGCGCAAAGAAATATGTTGTATTTGATGATGTGCGAAAGGACATCATAAGGATCAATGCCCGAATTTTCAAAACTACCTACTGTGGGGAGCACCAAATCCATTAAGTTATGGTGGCATGCCATGGTGCCGTATCTGCCAAGTTTATGATCATCTACATGAACATTGTGGGTATAATCATAAGATGGTCACAAAGTCGACGAATTTTTATTGCACGTTTTGCCGATCTGTTGGGCATGAAGATAAGGATTGTCGAGCATAAGATTTGCTCTAGGAAAAAACAATGGAAATGTACTATGTGAAGGGAGAAGACCATTGAATGATACAACAACAATTGTAGCAGCCATAGGTGTTACAATATCCACCACAACCATAGTTTGTACCACAACCGCAACATCAACCACCGTTTGTACCGTAGCCGCAACCACAACCGTTGTTTGTGCCACAATAGTAGTTTGCTCTGCCACCCCCACAGTATAACATGATGCAAATGACTCCACAATAACCACAGTATACTCAACCGCAGTATGCACAATTACAGCCAAATCCCCTGCAGCAACAACAATTCAATTAACCACAGTATCAACAACAAGGAGGATTCCAAGGAGGACGAGGTGGAGGACAAGGTCACGGACCTCTATAATGTTATAATTATGGAATACAGGGACATTATCAGAGAGACTGCTCGAACTTGCAAGCACAATGTACTTATTGCATCGTTGATGACCACACTGTTGAGAATTGTCCACAGTTGATCACGAAGTGGAAAGAAAGGAAAATTCCGCAGTTGCAGAATCATAACCAGAACCATATTCAGAATCATAACCAAAATACAAATCAGAATTTGAACCAACCAGTGAATCCTCCACCGAAACATAACCAAGGACCAATAATTGTGAATATCTCAGTAGAACCCAGAATGTAGGACATTGATCTTGCTATCATTACTCGTAGAGGTGGGGCGATAGGGGATGATATCCCATTTCCACAAATTTGACTGGTTGGGAAGAAGAAAGTGTAGTTTGATTTCAACGCTAAGAGAGACACCTTTTTTGAAGCACATGATGTGATACGAAGAGATCCCAGTAAGTTGTATGTTTATGAAATGCCAACTTCTTTTGATTCAACTTTGGTAGCAAGACCATCGCGACAACATGGTAACTTGTAGAAATTTTTTGAAAGTTGTTTGGCACTGGAAAAATATCTTGATGCACTCATTGAGATTACGAATATGTTGCATCAAGCGGAGAAGGGACGAAAGGAGTTTGTTGTGAACTCTTTGCATAAGAAAAAGACAGGGAAAGAGATGAGAATTAATATTTAGATTGGGGATTACGAGGTATATTTTTGTCATTCTGGATCTAGGCTCAGATTTCAACATTCTAACGAAGCAGACATGGGAAAAAATGGGGAAACCACAGTTGGTTTAGTCCCCTGTGCAGCTGTGACCAGCTAACCAGTCCAGAACAACACTGATTGGGCGGGTTCCATGTCTTGCAGTGGAAGTTGAAGGGATGAAGACTTATGTCAATTTTGATGTTATTGAATTTGTTTATGGCGGAGTCTCCTATATCGCACTGTTGGGGATTAGATGGGGAAATGACATCTTAGCGGTGATTAATTTCAAGAAGCACATGATGGCCTTTGAAAACCGTGACATCAAAGTCATAGCTCTGATGGACCCTACTGAAGGAAGAGGATCTGTTGAACCGATTAAGGAAGAAGTTGTAGGAGGTTGGGATCATGTGTATAACATCTTAGAGGATTACATCCATCTGACTGTCGATGGTGAGATCGGTTGGCGCAGCTCTAGTCCTACATCTTCGGACTCTGATGATGCTTTGGAGAACTAGAATAATCGAATGCATGAGGTATCGATTTAGAAGTGTGGCCTGATTACTCAGTCATTGTGTCGAGTCACAACAAAGACTATTGTGTTTCTAGTATACGAAGGACTGCCTGAGTTTTCTGAGTTTCTAGTTGAATTTGAGGATAAGGTGTCAGAACCACAAAAATTGTTAGCATTGGATGAAGCATTGAAGGCTACACCATCACATTGGTGGGAGACCCATAAGAAGTTGATCAACGGGTGGTCGTAGTGTCACAAATTGATGATAGTTCTCTTTAGTGATGCAGAACAGTATTAAGCTGAGAAGTATGATGGGAAGAATGATCTCGATGTTCATCTGATTGCATGTCAGACTAGGTGGGTTTTGCAACTGTTATGGCAGATTTCACCACTCTAGGTGAATCACACTTTGTATGGCCTTCCCCTGTCCCGTTCCAGACTCTTTAGACCCCATGGACCATATTTTATCCTTTGATGTTTCCTTGATCATCCCTAAAACTATATAAAAGATGATATATGCAGCTTTTTCCCCGATAACCGCGTACATACGCGAGTTTGCCCCTGTATCCTCCTACATCGGGATGTGTGCATAGTCCAAATCCTTTTGGAGTTTTCCTTGACATGGATCCGACTCATTTGACTCCTGGACTTCCATATGCCTTGAGATCGCTCGGATTCGACCCTTCATTATCCCTTATGAAGCTATATAAGGAACCCCTTGGTACATTGAAGGCATATAGAGAGATTGAAAGCAACGAAACTATAGTCCATTGTTGCCGGAATTTATGCTTGAGTCTGCATCCCTTTGTCCCTTTGGAGCACTGTTGTGTTCTTCCCAAGCTTGCCCTTTGCTAGTGAGCTTGCTATCGTGATATGGAGGATTGAGGTGGTGGAGGCCCAAGTGGGGGATTCAGTTTCTCCGATTCGCAGACGTGCCATCAGAGGTTGTATCTATCTTGTAATCTCTGATTTATATTAATAAGAACTATCTTTCCTTGTCCAATGATGTGTATTTGATTGAATATTGTATCCATGGGAATATGTCAAATGCTTTTACATTATTGATTATATATGGTAGAATAGATCTAACACCATGATATATAGTATGCTTCTCTTGTTTACTTGTTGTTGAGGAAGTATTACATC
>LPNX010551735.1:42547-148606 GCA_001517045.1 Pseudotsuga menziesii | reverse complement strand
TTCTAACCATTTTGGACCGTTTCTGACATAATTTGTGATGTAGAAGACCATTTTTAGTGTCGTTTCAGCCATTGGATTGACCCGTTCATACTGATCTCAGGTATAACGTCTATACTGGCATATAGGTTAGGTTCACTACCGTTTGCATTTTGCATGACCTTATGACCATGTCACTATGACCTTAGGTACGAACCCACTCTATTATGTTACGGAACCTTCTTGCTGCTATAGAAGTGGCATGATATGAGTGGTAGAGCTTCACCTTACATGGGTACCCTAGTTAGCGCCTTATTTGCATTTGGTGCCCATGCCGGCATTTTCTCCTTTAGGGTGTGGGAGTCTGTTGTATAGTACTACCATGACATTTCGCAAGAGCCTCATACTCCTCTTGATCTTATCCTGGCCTTTTTCCCTCCGGACTCCCCTTATGTCAAGTTGTGAATGCATTATCATGAGCTTTTCCTACCTTATTTGAGCTTTATGCTGGCTCCCCTGACATTTCATTTTAGCCATATAGCCCGAGCTTGTCTCATGTCTAGCCATGCAAAGCCATTTTTATATCCTTCGTAGCTTGATTCCCTTTTTTACCGGGAGGGGATTTTGCCCCAAGTGTCGATATCCTGCACATGTATCCTTGCATTGAGCATAGGTATGTTCCACTGCTTGGAACTAGTTTGTTTTCCCTTATGACACTCGTCTCCTCCTAGTTTGTAACTATAAAGCTAGTTTATTCTTTTTTCAAGCTTTTCAAATAACTGAAAAAGTCCAAAAAAATAAAAAAACCAAAAATCCGGACAAGGAAAGATGTTATCTTTTGGCAGCTGTCGAGTCGTGTCTCCTTCGAACAGAGCACTGTATATCACATCCATTGGTTGGGTTATAGTTTGACTTAGGAGCTGTACTCGTTATCTGAGTTTATCTCCACTGATTGGTTAAGCTTCCAGTCCCTATGGAGCCTCTGTTGATGCCTCCTATGTCACAGAGATGTCCCAGTTTGTATATCGAGTCTATGCTGCCTTCATTCAGTTACCATACACCGTTATGCTCTTGTTCGAAGGAAGTTGAAACCTGTGTTGGCCATTCCTCAGTTATCTTGACTTTGCATGTCGGCCATTCCCGGTACAGTTACTGGTTCGTGCACTTTATGATCAAGTCCTTCCACATTAGACAGCTTTGCTGAGTACCTCATGTTGGATGATGGGGGATGCCTTAATTCCCTCCTTCCAGCGGATTTCATCCCATCAAGTTCAGATCATTTATTCTGGGATTGGAATCTAGAGTCCTTTTGAGTTCCTTGAGACTTGTAGTCATCAGTGGAAGGTTCTCTCGCCATCGACAGTTTCTTGGGAATACATCAATGTCCCCTGATCGATGGATTCTCTCAAGTGTTCGACCTCAACACATCTATTCACACTTGTTAGTTTGCACTCTAGTACCTTGATTCCCATTATCATTATCAGTGGGTAATCTCGCGTCTGTTAACGGTATACATCAATGACTGGTAATCAGACGATGGACTACTATGTTCGACCTCGACACCTCTATTCGCATAGTAGGACGTGTACTCGTAGCGGTTTGTGTAGAAGACCTTCCAGACTGGTGGCATCTCTTATATGCTACCTCCTTGATCGTGCCAGTGTTCATGAGATTTCAGCTCTCGTGACTTGATTCCAGTATATGTCAGACATTTCCAGCCATTATGGAGATCTTGATCTATTGTATATCTTCAGCCATTTTGGAGATCATGGTCCTTTGTATATCTTCATCATGGAGATTCTGATCTATGTATATTGTACGTGGCGATGACCACATATGTGATATCATGTATTATGCCTATTCATGGCCATTGTACTCTTATGTATCCGGGACTGCTATATGTACTTATAGTTGTATGCAGAGTTCTATCATTGTACTATGCTGATTGGGTGGTTGGTCTTCCATTTGGGATCCTTCATCACTCCACTTCTGGGATGGACTTATAATGTATTTCGGCCATCGTATGACCCCTCTGACCTCACACATTAGGGGGCATCTGTTATAGCGGATTTCACCACTCTAGGTGAATCACACTTTGTATGGCCTTCCCCTGTCCCACTGCAGACTCTTTAGACCCCATGGACCATATTTTATCCTTTGATGTTTCCTTGATCATCCCTAAAACTATATAAAAGATGATATACGCGGATTTTCCCCCGATAACCACGTACATACGCGAGTTTGACCCCTGTATCCGCGTACATCTGGATGTGTGCATAGTCCAAATCCTTTTGGAGTTTTCCTTGACATGGATCCGACTCATTTGACTCCTGGCCTTCCATATGCCTTGAGATCTCTCGGATTTGACCCTTCATTATCCCTTGTGAAGCTATATAAGGAACCCCTTGGTACATTGAAGGCATATAGAGAGATTGAAAGCAACAAAACTATAGTCCATTGTTGCCGGAATTTATGCTTGAGTCTGCATCCCTTTGTCCCTTTGGAGCACTGTTGTGTTCTTCCCAAGCTTGCCCTTTGCTAGTGAGCTTGCTATCGTGATATGGAGGATTGAGGTGGTGGAGGCCCAAGTGGGGGATTCAGTTTCTCCGATTCGCAGACGTGCCATCAGAGGTTGTATCTATCTTGTAATCTCTGATTTATATTAATAAGAACTATCTTTCCTTGTCCAATGATGTGTATTTGATTGAATATTGTATCCATGGGAATATGTCAAATGCTTTTACATTATTGATTATATATGGTAGAATAGATCTAACACCATGATATATAGTATGCTTCTCTTGTTTACTTATTGTTGAGGAAGTATTATATCAATTCAAGCTGAAGATTGGAAAGCTCAACGGGGATCTACTTCAACCGTCCGAAATAAGGTACGAGGTCTGATCCTTTAGTGTTAGACATTTTATTTCTATTGCATATTGGGAAAGATTGATTTCTGGAGTCAAAGTTGTCTTTTGTGGTACCCTAATCCATAGGAATTTCTCTCCGCAACAGCAACCAAAGGACAAGTGGGTACACACCTTTGTACACACATTGGATGATATGCCACGTCAATGGTACGTATCAGTTGAGTTGCATAGAAAAATTATGACCTTGTAGGAGTTGTCGACCTGTTTCAGTCATACATTCAGTTTTGTGGATACAGACACGTCTATTCAAAGTGCATTGCAACATATCCGCGATGTTGTTTTGATGGTAGTACCAGTTGCACATCTAGTAGATCCGCATGAAAAACTACGTTCCAGTCAATTATGTAATGCTACAATGTGACAGGAGGGCTGGATGATGGTGATGATCCACAGAACATCAATATTCCAAATACTGAAGGAAGTCAAAATGTCGCAGCACTTGAGATATCGACAAATCAAATTAATCAACCATTAAAAATTCATAGGGTAAACATTGGGACAGAGGAGAAATCGAAGTTCGTGAATGTTGGGGAATACTGGGACAAAGAAACAATGGCAAAGATGACTGATCTGTTGCATGAGTTCCAAGATTTGTTTCCTACAAAGTTTTCTGAGATGAAGGGGATATTGAGAAATTTGGGAGAGATGAAGATCCCACTCAAAACCTGTTGTGAAGCCCGTAAAAAAATGACTTTATTGCCTGAATCCGCGATACAAGGAAAGGGTCAAGGCTAAACTTGATAGAATGCTGGATGTTGGGATAATAGAACTAGTTGAGGAATTGGAGTGGATCAGTCCCATGGTTGTGTAGGATAAGAAGACATGTGAGGTTCAAATTTGTGTTGATCTCAGAAAATTGAATGATGCATGTCTGGATGATACATTTCTGACACCATTTACTGATGAGGTACTAGAAGGAGTGGGCGATCAAGAAATCTATTCGTTCATGGATGCTTTTTCTGGATATCACCAAATTAATATCACAAAATAGGATCATCACAAGACAAATTTTTTTACTGAATGGGGATGTTCATAGTACATAGTGATGCCATTTGGACTAAATAATTCACCCATGATATTCTCCAGGATTGTTTTCATTGTGCTCAAGGATTTCATTTAGAAGTTTCTAGTAGTTTATATGGATGATTGGACGGTTTACAGATTGATCAGGGACCATCTGGAAAATATGCGATTGATGCTGAAGTGATGTCAACAGCATCAGATCACGCTGAACTCAAATAAGTGCATTTTCTATGCACCTTTTTGGATGTTGTTGGGGCATATTGTCTGCAAGGAAGGATTGTTGGTTGATCAAACCAAGATTGTGCTAATTTTGAGCTTTCCACCACCTAGAAATGTGAATCAACTTCGAGCAACACTAGGACACACATGATACTATTGCAAGTTCATCAGAGGTTATGCCACGATCACAGCTCCTATGGAGAGGTTTCTAAAGAAGGATGAGGTATTTGTATTGAGATCGGAATGTCAACGAAGTTTTGACACATTAAAGGAGAAGATGGCTTCCGCACCGATACTGACATTTCCCAATTCGAAGAAGGAGTTCCATGTTCATGTTGATGCATCATCAACTGCGCTGGGAGTGGTGTTGGCACAGACAGGTGAAGTTGATATTGATCATCCAATCACTTTCACTAGTCAAAAGCTGTCATCTGCAGAGAAGAACTATACTATGACAAAGAGGGAAGGATTGTCCATGGTGTACGCACTACAAAAGTTTGGACATTACCTATTGGGAGGTCATTTCAATATGTTCACGAATCACTCTTCTTTGAAATACCTGATGAATAATCCTATGTTGGGGGGGGGAGATATGTCGGTGGCTACTTATCTTTCAAGAATTTGATTTTGAGATAATTATGAAACCATATCACTTGAATGCAGGCCTAGATCACTTATTGTGAATTGAGACAGGTGAAGAACCGACGAACATTGAATATGGGTTACCAGATGCACAATTATTCAGAATCGAGATGGTTGACGACTACTATGAGCAAATAGTTAAGTTTTTGGTGACAAGAACAACACCATAAGGGATTACTACAAGTCAGAAGAAGCAGTTGGTCGTTCGAGCTGCAGATTTCCAGCTGATTGCTTGATAACTCTACAAGTTGGGACCAGCTGAGATCCTACGGTGATATGTCCTACCACATGAACATGGGAAGGTACTCGAAGAAGCACATGTGGGAGTTGCAAGCAGACACTATGGAGGTCGCGCTACTTCCAAGAAGGTTCTCCACACAGGGCTTTGGTGGAAAAATCTCAATGGGGACACAATAGACTAAGCCTGGACTTGTGACATTTCTCAAAGGAGTGGAAAACCATCAAGGAGAGATGAGATGCCATTAGTACCTCATGCGATGTTGCAGCCATTTGGAAAATGGGTAGTGGAATTCGTAGGACTAATCAACTTACCTAGAAAGAGAACCATTGTGTGATATATCATTACAACAATGAATTATCTAACAAGATGGGAGGAGGACGCACCAGTGGTACTAATTCAACCACTGCGACATCAACGAGGTTCCTATTTGACAACGTTGTTACTTGGTTTGGTTGGTGTTTGGTTTTCCAAAGTTATTGATGAGTGATTAAGGGAGTCACTTTATCAATTGCACTGTCAGTGCATTAACATAAGAGATTTAGATACAACATAATAAGAGTACCCATAATCACCCACAAGTAAATGGAACAGTTGAGACATTTAACAAGGTGTTGGAGCATGCGCTCACAAATGTATGTAATGCAAACCGTGATGAATGGGATTTGAATATTCCAGTGGTCTTGTGGGTCTATCACAACACTTGCAAAATATTGACTAGACAAACATAATTCAAGATGGACAGGAGGCAGGCATGCCAACGGAGTACATCATTCTGAGTTTTCGCATTGCAGCAGCGACAAGAATGGATGATGAATGAGCATTAGAATCATTAGAGGAAATTTGAGGTCTAAAATGGGATTCTTAAGGAAAATAATAAAATAATAGTCAAAATAATAAAATAATATTTATTAATTTTGGAGAAAGAAAGAACAAAACTACCTTTTGGTTTGTATTTTTGACATATCTCCGTGTATTTTTACTCTAATTTCGATCGGGAGACCTTGTTGGATGCATAATTAAATTCTCCATCAAACGAGTACCCACACGACATACTTTTGATGGACCCTGCTAGCAAAAAAACAAGAAATACCATAAAAAACATGATGATGATGCAAAATTAAATTCCCCATCCAACGAGTACCCACACGGCATACTTTTGATGGACCTCGCTACCAAAAAAAAATCATCACATTTTTTTCAGTTATTTCTTGTTTTTTGGGTAGCGGGGTCTGTCAAAAGTATTTTATTGTGGGTAGTCATTGGATGAGGAAGTTAATTTTGCATCCAATGAGCTCTCCCAATCGAAATTTGAGTAAAAACATAAGGAGATATGTCAAAAATACGAAAAAAGTAGTTTTTTTAATGACAAATATGTAAATTCAACCATTATGGTTGACTCATTTTATTGAAATTCTATTGGTTCTTGAATTCCAATTCACAAGAATTTATTGTTGGTGAGTTTTCTTATAAGGCCCATTTTAGACCCCAAAATTCCTCTAATTTAACTCCTAGCTCAGTTGGTGCAGCTAGAGGAAGACCATTGTGTTGCATGTTTTCACCAGTGTGTTGAGAAGGATCAACAAAAAGCTTGGCATGATCGACATATCAAGAAAAAATGCTTTCAACAAGGATACCTAGTGCTGATGTATGATAGTAAGTTCGCCAAACATCCACGTAAGTTGCAAATGCATTGGTTAGGTCCGTATGTTATCAATTCCATTACTGTAGGAGGCACAATACAACTGGAACAATTAGATGGTACAATGTTGCCTAAGATGGTGAATAGAAGCAGGATGAAGCCCTACAGGAAGTGCCCTGTGTCGTGCAATGCTTGAGGAACTGCACGTAAAAAAAAACTTTTTGCATGAGATGGTAGTTAGGAGGATGGCGCTCTAGGAGTAAGGGCCTGCACAAGTAGTGGAGTCAGAGTCGCAGTTAGAAAGGCATGTTCCAATTGCTACAGGGCCACAATAGAGTCAAGTCAGCAATAAATATAGTAGTTAAAGCAGTTAACTGATGGCACTCTTGGATGGGATGTGCATTAATGGCGAATCCAACCGTTAGATCGACATGATCGACGGTGGATTCGGGTGGTTAATGAAGGATTTGGTCATAATGATTAGGAGATCATTCACATGGTTGAATCGACACTATAAGAAGGGGCAGGTCGTGGTATGAAATCACCATTATGAATATTGAGTTGTCGAGTTGTTGCAGAGTTGATTGTAGTGTGTTGTGTTGCGTTGTGCAAGTAAATTACAAAGCAGAGTGAGGTTGAGGTGATGCGTTGTGAACTTGTGGGAATTTGTGAGGAATGCCGAGTGAGCCAATACCGATTGAAAGTTTGAGTGGGAGAGACTCACCAATTATATGGGTACCCATTGAGTAAGAGGTAGTCAGCATGCCGATGGGTTCATCATCAATCCCTAAGAAGAAGAGAGGGGCGTAGCATCCCAAATCCCCTGTTTAGAAGAAAAGATTGATAAGAACTTTCGTGAGAGCACAGGAAGAGGCGGTTGCAAAATCAAGGCCATCGACATTGAGGGCTAAGGAATCCATGGCGCAGACTGGAGTGTCCACTGCGGACATCCCTGGCTATGTTCCTCCCTCTCAATTAGATGTAAATCTGCACAAAATCATGAAGAACCAGAAGTACCCAGTTAGGATGTCAACGATACTGCAGGGCATGCAATGCACCATGGACATCGTGCCTCGAATCATGCAAATGAAGTACGTAGACCACGACATGCTAGAATCGACTGAGATTACTATAGACCCATATGTACCAGCAATAGAGGCAGGCAACGACCCAATAGCATGCATTCCACATGAATGGGTGTGGGGATTGGAGAGATTGGGGTTGTTAGGACTCATCAATATGCCTCATTTTAGAAGGTTGGTAGAAGCCAACACATGCGTAAAGCATCTTTTAACATGATTTCATGGAAGATATTTGTGGCTGGACTAGCCGGTACCAGTCACTATTGAACTAATTTCCCAAATTACAGGGCTGCCCAAGGAGGGGCTTCACCCATCACAACATTTCCAGGGGAAGGATAACGATAAGAAACTAGCGACAAAGTTGAAGAGGAGGTATAATTTGCAGCACGACGGGTGCGCATACCTCGTTGATAACATCAACGACTGGGTTTTCCGCATCACAGCTAAGATTCTGACTAGCAAGGTGGTTAGGAAGAATCAACCCAACCAATGCACTTCTGTGGTTATAGCGTGTGCGGAGAAATGCACACAGGGGGTGCAGATGAAATGGTCCTTGTTCCTTATGAACTAATTCACGGATGATAAGCTCACAGTTTAGGCACGACAATGACCATTTTCTTACAGCTGGTTGCTTATTTTGATTGTGTTGGTTGCTTGGATGGAGCCCAAGGACTAATAGGAAATGGATGTTGAGGCAGCCAAGGTTTGCAAAGGAGCACCCTATCAGAACCTCTGGTACGTGAAGGAAGCAGAGCAACTCAAGGACTGTTCAATCCAGTTTTGGCTATACTGGGAGTCATTGCAGGTGGCAGCCATGAAGATCTCGTGCCTATCAGAGGAGGTGGTGTTAAAGTATAAATGAGTTGTTCGGTTTGCAATAGGGCTGCATGCCATTAATGTGAGGGTGTAGAGAGACACCAACAAGCAGTGGTTTCCCACACTATACAAACTATCTGATGCAGAGATAGAGGACATTGTGTATGAATGGTCGGTGGAATGGCAAGAACCTGTTAGCGCAGATGAAGTTTCAATGGGTCCACTTGTCAATGCTCAAGTGGATCCTATGTCCAACCCATAGAGAGATCACGAGTCGAATGAAGCTTCATTAAGGACCCCAACTGATTCAGAAGTGGAGCAACTATTCAAGGAATCTCTCACAAAGAAGCGACAGGAACGAGGTACGACTAGCAGCACCGCACCTGTGACTGAGGAACAACTTAGCTACATTCTTGCAGTGATTACACCAGTGACTGCCACATGGGAAGATCAACTGAAGAAGAAGATGAGTGGCATATTTGGAAACTACTTTGTAAAAGGTTGGGGTGGTCAGCACTAGGAAGTGGATTAGAAATGTTCAAATTCACTGCATGTGATCGAGACAACAGTGAGGATGTCAACACCTCACTTCAGAAATTTCAGGATCTTTCACTGGATATCAACAAACTGTCAACCCAGACATTGGTCCAATTGTAGAGGGTTGCAAATCAGGAGTTGGTGGATAGAGAGTAGGCTATTGGTGACCACCTTTTGAGGTTGCAGGTGAAAGAAGCAGAGGCAAGGAAGGAGATAAAATAACTCAAGAAGAAGGAGGATCGATTGACGGTGGATAAATTGCAACTCTGGGATAGCAGGGTGCGCCTAGAAAAGGCAGTTTCTATTGATTTCCAAGAAGTGTCGGAAATCACTGAAGATATGGACATGGAGGTGAAAGCACATCGGTTTGGAGTCATCATCACACAACTTAAGCATGACAATGAAGATATGCATGCACTGGTAGAGCCATGCACACCACCAGAATAGGAGACAGAACGAAAAAAACACCATTGAAGAATTGACGACACAATTGGAAGAGATGGAGAAAGAGGCAAAGCATGTCATAGATGCGAGTAAAAATTTTTGGGGCAGTGTAGTCCAGGATGAGCAGTTGACGAAACTCACCATGCAGTTGCAGGAAGTCGAGGGACAGTTGTCCATGTTGAGGACATCACTGAAAGGGATGCCTCCTGTTGTGCAGATCATAAAAGCAGTAGAGTTGAAGGAATTACAATAGCGGGTTGTGAAGGAAAGGAATCATCAACAAAAGTGCACAACATAGTTGAACGAATTCCAGGACATTGGAGCGCATATCTCAATGAAAGAGGTTTCGATGCTGTAAGTTGTTCAGAATGGATGCATAGATGTCACTTCAAAGATAGCAGAGAATCCACTAGAGCGTGAAGTGACGAAATGCAGAGAGCTCAACAACAAAGTGAAAGAGCAGGTCAAATAGGTCACCCAATAGTATGAGTATTTCAAGGCGAATATCAGTAGCTACACTATTTCCAGCGGCTGATGTGGTTTGAGGGAGAGCCACAAGATTGTGTTGGGGGCCTATTTGTAGGCAGTTTTGAGGGTACTTATTTGTGCAACATCAAGGATGTTGCGCAAATTCAAAGTTGTTGCGTAAGGATAAATATGGCGAACAAGGCCGAGTGACCACATTTCGGATAATTTGGTCATGTTTTGTAGTTTTTGGTCACTAGTTTGAAGTGACAGAATGTAGAGAGCTCAAGGAAAAAGTGAAAGAGCAGGTCAAAGAGGTCACCCAATAGTATGAGGATTTCAAGGTGAAGATTTGTGGCTGACGTGGCTCAAGGGAGAGCCACAACATTGTGTTGGGGGCCTGCTGGCAGACAGTTTTGAGGGTACTTAGTTGCTCAACATCAAGGATGTTGTGCAAAGTCAAAGTTGCCATGCAAGGTAGAATGACATCATTTCAGATATTGTGGTCATGTTTTGTATTTTTTGGTCATTAGTTTGTAGATTTTGGTCCAAGTGGTTAGAAACATAATTTAAGTGGACCATCGATGTAAATGCGCAAGCCTATAAATAGATCAAGGATTGTAAATGTTAAGTCTTGTTAGGCATCTGTTGGAGATCAAGTTTATGTCTGTATTTTGATCTTGAACCTATCAAAAATCTGTGTTTCGATGTAATATTTGAACTGAAGAACTATTTTTTGGAACATGTTGCTTGTCGCGAAGTTAATATGACATGACGAAGAATTGAGGAATACACTGTGTATTCTTAATTTTTCTTGGTTTTCCTGCTCTCTGCGATGTCAATCTGAATGAACATTGTATTATGATGTTTATCTCTATATGATGCAATGCTTTCCTATCGTGAATGACACCATCTTGGTAGATCTATATATGCATCGAGATTTATGCTACAATCTAAGTATGTTGATGTGATATAATGAATGAAAATTTCAATTTGTTAAGGTATAACCCTAATGAGTGGATGTGCTAATTAATTTCATGATAAGTTGATAATATATGCACAACCCTCCTTCTTACTGTAGAAACTTGGTTTCGACAGTTCTCCCTCAAACATCTCGAGTGAGACCTTATCTGCTTTGCAGGTGTAGCTGGACGGGGTAAAACCTGTCTGGGTTGGTGCTCAGGTAGGTCATTGTGTTTTGGGTGTCGACAATGACTGAACCCCTATCAACGGATTTGTGTCAACACCGAGATGAATTGAACCTTATTATGAAAGAAGTATGAAGGAGATTAATTTGTAGTGAAAATATGCTAAAGATCAATGGGAACTTGAACATGAAATAAAAACTCATATGAAACAATAAATTGGTGTCATATTACATTAATCTGTGTAAACTCACAATATAATACAAAAGAGAAAATTGAAATTACCCAGGAGAAATTTGAATCTTAAACTGTAGACTTGACTAGAAGTGGAAAAATTATCACTAAAGACAAACTAGTGAAACTCTGGATAACTAATTAAGTTATGAATCAGTTAACTGATAATGGGTGACAAACATGTGCACATATATCCTCAAAACATGCAAAGGAGGCACATGAGATAATTGAGGGTGAACTGAAAGTGGTCATTAGAGGCCTACTCCACTCCGCTAAGAGCTAACATAAGGTAGGACTCGGGCCGTAACTTAGTGAGGTCTCCTAAAATATAGGGATTTGTCTTTGGAGTTCCTAAATGGATGCATGAGGGTGCATCAAGTGGCTATGGATCCTATATGATATATCCTAGGCACTAATGAAGTGATAATGAACATCCTAAACTAGTAAATTACTAAAATAAACCAAAGTGGACAAGGAGGATTATTAACTAATCCTAACAAACCACAATCAGGGTTGTCCAATTGGTCAGTTATCCGACAGAACTGTCATGTATAACTGAATAACTATTTTTAAAGCATATATAAAGGTTAGTGAGCCATGGATCTAACATTTTTTTCCATTATTTTTCATCTATCAATATAAAGACTTGTTGTTGACATCCCCCTNNNNATGTATGTATGTATGTCTGTATGTATGTATGTATGTATGTATGTATGTATGTATGTATTATGTACTATTGGTCCTTATGCAATTCCTCATACTACACCACTGATTTCATTTCTAGTAGTACGTAATCATGCTACAAGGATAAGTAGGTGCAAACGTTAAATGACGAGATATTTGAGAGTGGTGGGACAAGAAAATAGCGAATTACATCTAGAATTATGTAAGCCAAAACAAGATAACAATTGCATAGGAAAAGGAGAAGTTTTTTACTGAGTCCTATTGAATATTTATAGAAGTTGTTCCCCTTGAAATAAATAATTTTCTCAATGACTGTTCATAACCAAATTGAACACTCGAAAAGAAAGACTACTAATGCAAAAGATCTATAATGGAGGTAGAACAAATCTATATGAGTGGCTCAAAAATATATGCAAATATTTCTGTGAAGAACAAGCTATAGAAGAAAGATAATCTGTTGACCAAGTTCAACGAAAATTTTACACTGACCTTCATGGAGGTTTTTCTATTATAAACCAATATTTCTATATAAATTATTACTTGAAAAAGGACCTGGTCACATAGTTGAGCCATGACCTCTATTGGACATATTTGCTTCATCATATTGGGAGTAGAAGAAAAAATAGTGAGAGTGCTTTGTTAATGAGAATGAGTGGGAATACTTTCTAAACAAATGAAGTCCATTGTTGAAACCACTACTGTCGAATAATAGAGTTGATTAAACAATGGGGGGTAGTTGACCATGTGTTGTGAAGAAAAGAATGACTCTAGTTAACAAAATAAGAAAATAATGCAGCCTTGCAAAGAGTCAAGTCTACTCCGATGAAACAAGTTCCTAGCTTCCCACAAGCAAATGGAAGACATATAGAAAATAGAAAGAGAAAATAGGTACAAGTGATTAGAGTAGTTGAGGGATATTGCTAGTCCATTACATGTAAAATTAAGAATAAAAAAACTGGGTTAAGTGGTCGATCAGTCAAAAGTCCTACCTGAGTTGAGGGAAAGTCAACTGGATGAGAGAGAAGGTAAGGTGCCGACACCAATAGATTAGTCACACACGATGGTGCTAACCCAACAAGCATTGCACATTGCAACTGCATATACCTCTACTCCCATTAAGTTTGTACCAATGATAATGACAACTAGGATGACTATTAAACAACTAGTCAAGCACGACATGGAACTAAAACCATGCGAAACACAATATATGGATTTGACTTTATCAATTTGGATGAATTGTATATAGGTTGATGATTCAAATCCCAACACATGGTAACTAGATTACCTTCATGCCTGAGTTCATAACACACTCTTTTAATTCATTTTATTTATAACATATGGAGGTACCCACCCTTCCAACAACATTACTGATCGAAGTGACTAACTTGTCAGAGAACCAACTTGGTGATGAAGAATTTGTAGAATAATTTTGTCTATCATGGTACTGGTTGCATCCACAAGAATTTAGTAGCAAACATCAAGTAGTAAGTATGGCAATTAGTTAGTCTACTCTAAGAAGTGTTAAAAATCCTAAATCTATCAATATGGTTTATTGTATTCCGATAAATACTCATTTTTTTGAAGGGGATGGTGACCCCAATAAACATTAGTTTGTATGCAAATTCCTTTGAAATGATAACCTAATCAATGATGAGAATAAAAAATTGCATAGTTTACAGGAGGTCTTAGAAACATAGAACTTACGTGGTACATGAACTTTCTTGAAGAAGGTCCCAAGTCAAAATAACAAATAAAAACTAATTTCCTAGAATTTTTCAAAGCCAACGACACCAAGCATCTATCCAAGAACAAGATAAAAGAAATAAAAAAAATAATAGGGGAAACTGTATTAGAATATGATATAGGATTTAAAGATATCCTTATCCAATTTCCATATAAAATGGACCAAGTGTTGGTGATCCAATTATTTGTTGCAGGTTTGCAACGGAGAATGAAGACACCATTGCTAATGCATGAATACACAACATACTATGATGTCTTGAATAAATATCTAAGAGTTGAATTGAACATAGACTATTCGATCATACCTATCGACAAACAACTTTAAGAAAATATTGAAACGATTCAAAAATTGTTACAACACCTTACTATGAAGCATAATGACCTATTGTGTACCATATGTTTTAGAGAATGCCATACCATGGATACTTTCCCTATGACAAGAGAAGAAGGTATTATAATGACCGCACTGCATACCAGAGGGAAATGAAGCAAATTGAATAAAGTCCAAGAATATTCTGAGAACAGAAGCCAAAAAATTTCCATACAAGGAAACAATTTATTTTTGTGAGATTTGCAAAACAATCATGCCTCACTCAACTATAGACTGTCCCAACAATGCTGATAATGTCAAACCAAAATGGTGTGGATTTTTTTGGACAACACAACATTTCACTACCAAATGTATCATGAAATTAAAGACTAAAGAAAATTATAATACAATATACCCAATGTAGACGGTTAAGCATAAATGTAGGAATAGTCACAATATCAACCAACACAAAAATGACAACAATCGACAAGGAGGATGCAATGGTCATGGAGGATACCAACCACTAGATCATGGAAATCCATGTTGTTTAGTGTTCTATAGTGAATAACATATGAGCCCCAATTTTCCATGGAAGGACATGTTATATTTAAAATTATGTGCAAAATGTGGCATTGGGGAGCATTTTTTAGAAGAATGCTCCATCATACTTGAAGCGCTTAAAAGTACAAATAATGTTAATCTCTTGTATAGAGTTTCTAAAATGCAACATTGAATACTAATAATTTGAAAATATTCATTGGAAAAGGCACAAAAATTGGTGGGGATAACCCCCAAGACACAAGTATACAAAGAAATCAAGACAACTATTCTAATCCTTTGAAGTAGAAATGAATATTTAACAATGCTACATAAATATTTACAGAAATTGCTTCTGAAGAAAATAATGTAGAAAACAAGAATAAAACTCTCAATGAGTTACTACAGCTCTTAACAAGGTAAGAGAATTTGCATGATTAATTGATATAATGTATCTGATCAGAAATAACCTAGAGAATGAGAGAATCACCAAAAAATGTATAGTTTGAATCAAAAAATAAATCTGATATTGACCCTCTCATCGGCCTTGAAGTTGAATGGTTATGCATTTCACAAGTCATCCTTGACTTTAGGTTGCAAGACAACATAATGACGAGACTTACATGGGAAAGCATGGGTCAATATCGACTAGTTGAGTCAGGAATCTACCTGAAACTTTACAACCCCAATGGACTAATTGAACCCATCAGCGTATGAAAAAATGTTTAAAATATAATTATGGGAATGAGTACATATTTTGATTTTGAAATTATTGACCCGAAAGAAGGATCTAAATACTTCCCAACCTTAATTGCTCGACCAAGGGGACGTAAAATGAAAGATTCCATCTCTCTTGAAAATGATAAAATTAAGCTCAAAGGAGAACGAAATAGAGTAATTGTGCCCATTTAGTTGTCCCAAGAAAAACCTTGGGCCCAACCCAATGATAATGATGCAGAAATATGATGACCATAATCTAAAACTCCAAGTCGAAGAAGCTACCAAAATCAAAGAATCCATATCCAACTCTTTGAAAGATAAACTTTATAGGTCAACTACAAAAATTCAAAAGCAACTAGAGGAAATTGTCAAGATCAGAAGACAACTAGAATATAAGGAGAAAGAATTGATCTGCAAGCTACAAGACAAAGATAGTGAGATAAGTACCTACAAGACTAGAGAAATATTGGTAGAGAAATTAAGTAGAAAACAAAAACTTGAAATCAAATCCTTGAAGGTTGAGTTACGGAAGGCATGTCTAAGAAAATTTGAATTTGAAAATAAACCCATCATAGGGAGATAGTACTCGTAAATCCATTTCTATTGATATGTGGAGCATCTTCTAACTCCTTACGGTTGAAGACATATGAACTTTTGAAGTTGGTGTACCCCACCTTTTTGGGTGAGCTAACCAAACAAAAGAGAATTTAATTATTTGTAATTTTGAATTACATGTCGGCCCAAGGTAATAATTTTTCTCCACAAATTATATAAATAGAATATCAAACATTTCAATTTCTCATCATCAATTCTCTCAGGAATTTCACAACTCTTGGAGAAAAGTGCGAAATTTTTTGACAGAGAAATTTATGGGCATCTTAAGTAAAAATGACATAACTTTCTCATACGGAATCAAAATTACAAATTTCTTGGCTTGTTGGAAAGCTTGTTATGAGGGCTATGGGATGACATAATATAGAGTTTCTTTTGGTTTGTCTATTATTTCTTCATATTATGGTATGGTTCATGCTTCTGGGTTTCTCTTGTGATGGCACATGTCTCTCATGTATATAGTTCATATTTGATCTTAGTATGTGAGCCTCTATATTGGTATATATATTTGAATTTATTATGGAGGATATGATTATGATGATGATTTTGTGTACATTAATGCTATGATATGATACACTTTATGATGATAATGATGTACACCTTGTGAAGTTGATGCACTCATATACAACATGATGTGCATGCATACAATAGTGTGACGATGCTCTCCTATGCATTATGATGCATACTTGATTACGATGATGCATACCTATGATGATGATGGATGACAATGCATGCCTTATGTTAAGTGAAAGCATAAAATAATTAATTGTTCAGTAATTGTGTATGATGAGGTGTTCGATGATGTACGTGAGAAGTCTATGGTAGTGAAATGACTTGTTGGTATACAAGGATGATTTGGCAGTGATCAGAGTGCAAAGGTTATCGGTATCATATTCAGAGCTTGGTATGGGTTGGTTCAATTGAGTAGGATTGACATGGGTTTTATTATGTGCATTTGGTTTGACTCAGATTGGCTGAGTTGTATGAGTAGTTGGTTTGACATAGGTGGACTGAGTTTGGTGTGTAGTTGGTTAGACTTAGATTAACTAAGTTAGATGATTGATTTCTACAACATGATTGGACAGGTTATTGGTTCAGGTGTGGTGCAGTGATGAGAAGTGATGAGTTGATGAGAAAGTGACGAGTTGATGAATAATGATCAGATGATGAGCAGTGTGATAAAACAGACAATGATCAGTTGACGAGTAGTGATCATATGTTGAGAAGTGGTTAGTAGTGGCAGCGGTTGTGCAATGTGGTACATATTGTGCAATGCAATACAGGTGTTGATTAGCAGGTCTACAAGATCAATGCGGTAGTGGTTCAACAATTTATATCTTCATATCAGGGTGGTAGGATGAGGCAAGGGGTTGTAGCCTCCTTTTGATTGTAGAAGAAGAACTAGAGAGTTGTAGCTTCCTTTTGATTGTAGACGAAGAACTAGAGAGTTGTAGCTTCCTTTAGGTTGTATCCTGCAAATCAGGCGGTTGTAGCATCCTTCCAGTTGCATTTGGAAAATTGAAGTCTTTGTAAATAAGGGGGTCATTGCCTCCTTCCAGTTATTTCTGTAAAACTATTTTAGAAAGACTTCTGTGGGTTTTCCCCCAAGACTTGGGTTTCCACGTAAAATCTGGTGTTGTGTGTTTCATGCTACGCTTCTTATCTGATGATGATATAATGATAATACTNAGTGTACTTGGTGTGTCCAACAAGTAATTGTGCCCATTTAGTTGTCCCAAGAAAAACCTTGGGCCAAACCCAATGATAATGATGCAACTATCCGATGACTATATCAAATAGTCCAAAATAATGACGATTTATCCTATCCAAACAACTGTGGAGAGATCCATTGAGATCCCCTTTGTCCATTGGATATAATTTTGATTGAAAACTTTATGACTAACAAATGGAAAATTATGTGGCACAAGCTCGATAATGATTAGGCTATTTCCAGAAAAAATAATTCAACAATGTTTTACTATATACATCATTCCAATTTTTTTGAGAAGAAAGTAAGAGTATATCTGACTCTCATTCCAATAAATAAAGAATCAACAAATATTCCACCACTTCAATATAAATAGTGGGAGTTTCTGACTATACACATTGACAAAGTATCTAAGAACATTGAAGAACAAGGTTGTCTTCAAATTCTGGTTGAAACCTTTACAGGTTAGGAAACACGATGGTGGGATAAACATTAGTCTCAACTCCAAACATGGAATACATCCTTAGCATATTTTTTCAAATGCTTTGGAGGGAAGAAACTTACAACAAAGAGGAAATACTAAAATTCGTATAAGTCCAACATCCAGATAGACATATTAATGTATGTGAAAAGGAATGGAAATGACTAGGATATAGAGATGAAAGAGTATGGCATCACCTATTCCTAAGTACACTCGATGACCTACCAAACAAATGGTATAAGATGGAAGATGATAGAGGAGAAAATTTTAGTTGGTAAGAATTGAAAGAAATTTTTATAAGAGACGTCTCTTTAACTACAGAAGAAGAATGCATCAAAAAATCAATTGAAGAAATTAAAAGTTTCATACAATTTAGAAGCAATGTTGCACTAACTATAGAAGAGCGACCGTAATCGAAATGTAATAATATCACATCCAAACTCTTAGGGTTTAAATGAGCATATTAAACTATATTTGTGAGAGAAAAAACAATACACAAAAGAAAACCACATAGACCCATATGTTTACCCTGGAAAACCCCATGCAGGGAAAATACAACACCAATGAAGATCTATTATCTCCCTCTAAACTGGCCAAGCAGAGACAAGTGAGGTATCCACCACTCACCTCCAGGACAATTTACAATGGAGCCCCCTCAAGCCTTATAAAGGATTCCTTACAAGCAATACCTTGGGACAATTGGCATGGGCCACCAAATACCATTTAAAAACACCCGATTCTTTTACAAGTCCAACGTTTAATGGTTGGAATACTCCAATTGATATAGAAAAGATTGAAAATTATTTGAAGTTTGATGAAAAAGGGAGACTATCACAAGAATATGTATTGCAGTGCGTGGATATATGGTTTCCTTTCATTTTGTTATTAAGATGGGACAAACCATCAAAGAGTGTCGTGTGTCAAGAGACCAATTCAATGATATTGTGATTTTAGTGAGACACAACTTGATACAAATTTCACAATCACTATCATCAAAGATAAGAGAATGATTTCCTCGAGATGAATTATTGGAGGCCATGTCTATGGTATACCCTCAATATTGGAACAGTGAAAAATATATAGACACTTTGAAAGTTGATTTTTTAGCAAAAATGAATATTTTAGTGCGCCACTTTGGTAGGCATCTCAAGGTACAAGGAGAAGAGATTGGAAGTATATTAGATTCATCAAAATTATATCAACAAGATTCTCGCTTTGATGAAACAATGTCATGTTATGGTGAAACCTATAGAATATAATGCACTTATCAAATTATGGACTCTTTTAGGTGAAAGTCAATATTTACAAGAAAAAGTGTCAAAGTGTTTCAAATTAGTCGATTTATGTCAAACCATGATTTTGGGATCAATGGAGGACGAGAGAATTTTAGTGCACTATCATTCTTGAAGTCAAAGTTGAGGAACATGCTTGATAAGAATATGGATACTTGTAAAAGATTATATGTAACAAAATAAGACATTACCAATTTTCCATTCAATAGAGATCTATCACTTTGGCAATCAAATTGTGAGAGAAGAGGAGAATACAATATAACAAATGTTTCCAATGAACTTGATACATAACATAATGTTTTGGAGGCTCATAATGATATTTCATCCATAGAAGTTCATGTTCAAAATGCAGAAAGTGAGGGTCGACATGAGAATTGGGAATTTGGTATCCCAAAATATATTATCTAAATTAATAAACATTGGTAGTGTATAAATCATGAATGCAATTGAATAGATCATGTGATTCTTGTTGGTTTACCTTTGATGTTCCTCTATTTTTGGAGTAGGTTGGAAAAATGAAATTCTTGACAAGAGAACTATTACCATATATAAAATTGAACTTGCATTTCAAGTAAAAATAGCTTCTATAGTCTATACTTTGTATTAAATATAATAATATTGGAGCTACATTTCCTTGATGCAATCTATTTGAAGTTTGATGTTTTTTTATAGTTAACTAACATTTTTTTTCTCTTATATGTGACAGGAAATGAAGTTAGGATTTCTCTATTTATAAATAGTGTCCTAGTATTAAAGGTTAAATAATTAATTTAACAATACTTACTCTTAGCAAGAATGAGCTCATTCAAAAGTTCAAACTTTTTAACTTTGATATCTTGGAAATTATTAATTGTTTGTTGTTTCTTGCATTTGGGACATTTTTTCAAATTTAAAAGTTTGTGTTTATTTTGGTTAAATTTATTTTTATTTCCTTGATACTTGACTCCATTTTGAGCCCTTTGTACTAGCTTGATGAGTTTCATAAATGGCTTGTTTGTTTCTTAAATTTGGAGTGCATTTTTTTTTTCTTAGATTTTTTATTCCCTTGATACTTGATTGTGATTTGAGCCATTTGTAGCCATTTGTAGCATTCACTATTTTTTTATAATTATTATTGTTCTCTTTAAATATTTGATGTTTTAAGGAAAGATGATTGTGTTTCCTTTCACTTTGTTGCGTGGCTTAATCATCTTCACCATTTAAATTTTAGAATCTACTATGTTTATTTTATATTTTCTTTGAAAAGATGTGTTGGTATTTAGAAATGTAAATGAGATTTGAGTTGCTAAATGAAGAGAAAACTGGTCTATGCACTAGCTTACTAGGTTCCTATGCATTCATCATAGGAGATCTATTGGAAATGAGACTGACATTCATCTAATAAAATTTTATTTTTGATTTCATGACTAAAAGATCATTACATGTAGCCTCTAGGATGCTGGCCATAT
This sequence comes from Pseudotsuga menziesii, assembly GCA_001517045.1. Classification (NCBI taxonomy): domain Eukaryota; kingdom Viridiplantae; phylum Streptophyta; class Pinopsida; order Pinales; family Pinaceae; genus Pseudotsuga; species Pseudotsuga menziesii. Next base: position 127,678 of record LPNX010551735.1, on the reverse strand, counting down.
TTATAAATTCCTTGATAAACTTTAGTCATTGCTCACATAATAATATTATAATTCAAGTAGTATTGGTCACTACCACACCTTTGATTGTAAGGTATGTGTAATAAAGCTTGAAAGAATATGTCGAGGTACATGTTTCGAAAATTTTACATATTGTGAATCATCCATAAATATGAGCATTTGTATTTTATGGAAAGTTTGTAAACTCAAAAAAAAGTGTTATTTTTCATTTAAATGTTTTGTGAGAGATACCTTATTATATTTCTCTTATACAACTTATTCACCTTGATTGCATATCATGCTAGGAAATGGGGACATACTTGCTAGAAAGATGTTAATGTAAAATAACTATTTTTATTGTAGCTATATTTTTAGATTGAAGGGGATGATTGGGCCCAACATAATTTGTGAAGATTAACTGTACATTGAGTGTAGTGTGATAAATGAGATTCACACTTTGATAAATATTCTACTATAAATTGCAAATATTTATGAAATCATCTCTCTATTTTATCTCTAAGAAGTTTTGAACTTAGTAGTATACAAGTAGTTGTGATGAATAAAGTCAATAATTTAGTTTGGAAATTGGATTTTCTTTACAAGGTGTTCTAGTGCAAGAGTACATGACAAATATAAAGTAAATACAACATCATCTAGCTAACTTTATTAATTCAATTTTTGTCAAGACTTAAGTTTTTATCTTTCAATGAAATATTTTCCAAAATTGATAATATTTTTAATTCTATCAAAGATTCGCTAAATATTATACAAGATTTTATAATTTTGTGAAAGAATCGTCATTATTTCACAAGATTTTATAATTTTGTAAAAGATTCGCTCATATTTTACAAGATTTTATAATTCCATGAAATATTCGCCAAAAATATATATACATATTATATTATTGATAAAATAGCCTTAACACTTTCTCATGTATCACAAGGATTCACCCATTTATTATATATATAAATTTAAGGGGGATTCTTAAAATTTTCCATAGTAAACTATCGTCAGAAAGACGACCTTTCAAGTACTTTTACGAGCGTGAAAGTGACAAGTTCACTTGATGATCTTTTCATATTTCGAGAGTCTAAAAAGAACTCAAAGAGAACTCTGATAGAGTTCCTTTTTTCTTGAAGAGTTTAATGAGCCCGAAAAAGTGATAAAATTATACTCGAAACCTTTGTACTAACGTTTAATGAGAACGACTATGGTTTCAAGAGAGCTTGTAACCTTTTTCATGTGTGAATCCAGAGCATGAAAAAGTGATAAAGCAAGCTCAAACCATTTTTCATGTTTTAACCTAAGCAAAAAAAATGAAAAGTAAGCTCAACACCATCTTACTATTTTTAACGAGCTCGAAGATGAGTTGAAAGAATGCTCATGGTATCTGCTTCATTTTTTAACGAGCTTGCAACAAAGAATGAATTGGGCTCAAGATGTTGCTTCATGGTTTAGTGAGCTCAAAACCAAGGAGAAAGTATGCTCATCATGAGTCTTTTTGGCAGTATTTTCCCAACATAATGTCCAAAGGTATATACTTTCCCCCAGTAAAAACTATCTAGTGGCTCAACTTCAACATAAATAGGTTGAATACATGCCCCCCAAGCTTCGTTTCATATATCTACTATTTTTTCTTCACCAAACCCAAAACTTTGAGCTACTACTAAGAAAAGGTTCTCCAAAGAGGAAGGAAGAAAGAGGATCCGAAGGTAGATGAAATGAAGGTTCAAGTCCTAAAAAGGATGGAAGACTCACCTTAAGGGGACGACCTATTTCATTTTTACACAAGATTGAAACAGAAAAGAACTATGCTTGAAGGATGGTTTCATTTTTATGCAAGCTTGAAACCAAAAGTAAACTTTCCTTGAGAAAGCCTATTTCATTTTTTAACGAGCTTGACATAGAAATGGAACTATGCTCAGGAAAACCTATTTCATTTTTTAACGAGCTTGACATAGAAAGGGAACTATGCTCGGGAATGGTTTCATTTTTACACAATATTGAAACCAAAAGGCAAACTATGCTTGGGATTGGTTTCATTTTTACACAAGCTTGAAACCAGCTGGTAAACTATGCTTGAGGTTGGTTTAATTTTTAACAAGCTTGAAACCTAAAGTAAACTATGCTCAAGGATAGTTTTATTTTTTAATGATATTAAAACTAGAAATAAACTATGCTCAAAGTCACATATTTCATTTTTTAATGAGCTTGACACGGAATCAGAACTATCCTCTCTTTAGTTCTTACCCAATATGATGTCCAGAGGTTGGTAGGTTCCCCCCATTACATAAAAAGCTAGCGGCTTAATTCTAGTATGATTTACAGAGACTAGAGACATGCCCCCAAGCTTCCTAATGATGGGAAGAATCTATTGGCTTACACGCGTCTGAACTTTGGCATGATAGTCAAAGTCGAGAGACATGGTCAAAGAAAGGGAGGGAACCACCAGAACATGTGGGAAATTTGGGGAAGTATGATGACTAGGATTCATGCAATGATCAGGTTTAAGAAAGGAAAGTTGATCAATGTTCACAATATTCCCATCATGGTGAAAATTCATCACTCGAAAGAGTTTGGAAACTACAACTTTCATGGCGTAAACATAATCTCGTCCAATGAGCAGATTAAAATGTAAGGGACCTTGAACTACCATTACATCAATGCAAATAGTTTTCCCTCCTACGATAATAGGAACATGAGGAAGGATCCATAAAGGTGCAATAGGTCTTATATTAAAATCTAGTATCTTCTTGGAAGCTGACATAAGTTGAGGAGAACCTATAGCTTTCCAAGCACTTGAGGATAGAATACTAAGAAAAGCACCTTCATCAACAATAGTGTGAAGCATGCTCCTAGAAGTAACTTGCATAGATATATGGAAAGGAATACGATATTCTATTAGAATACTCCAATCAAAGGAAATAACCTCAATACTTGGAGAGGTTTATATTGAAATAGACAGAATTTTCCCTTTTGTAGAACAATCAAAATTGGCTACGAAAAATTCAGATGTTTTCATTTTACTCTCAACAGGAAGAGAGGGACAAGATGAAGATTGTGTCAAAGTGACTACTTCAGTCTTAACACTCTTGGGTGGAGAAGTGGGATCAGGTGGATAAGAAATCAACTCAGCCACTTTAACTTCACTCTTCAAAGGAAGAGTGGGATCAACAATGGATGAAACCAAATAGACCACTTGGTCAACCAGTGGGGGGGCAAGAGACAACTTATGATAACCTATTGGAATTTGTTGACGAGGAACAATAATATATTCCAACAACTTTGAAGCTTCATCCATGTGAGGTCAAAGGTAAGTAAGGTGCATGTCCTTACACAATAAGTAAGGATTCCTAACTTTTCCTTTTCGACTCTTAATCAAAGAGTCACTGGTTGATGGGGTACCATCAATATGATGACCAGATGCTGATGACACAGGGTGTTGGGAGATACTAGACCACATTAAAGACTAAGAAAATCCTTTATAAGGTGATCACCCTTACAAAGCCTACAAGGGAATTTTGTCTTACGAGTAGTTTTTGTAGGTATTTCAACACTCTCACTAGGAAGAGTAATTGGTTGAGACTCGGTCAGTAGTTTTCCTTTGTTCTTCTTAATCTTCATTTTCTTCTTCTTATTCTTCTTTACCTGATGACTAGTACTACAACTTTCAATAGGCGAAGAGGGGGAAAGGGGAGAAGACACATCGGGCCAAGAAGGGGGGAAATTCACAGGAGGTTAGTGTTCTCGTGAAGGAGAATTAACATCTGAGACACAAGGTGGGATTGAAATCACTGAGCTAGAGAATAACCATATATATAATCATGTATTCAATCTGGAAAGACTAAAGGTGGCCATGAGAGGAGGACCAACATTTCCAAATGAAAATAAGAAAAAGGTTCCCTTTGATAAGGGATGATCTCTTGGTTGGTAATACTAGAAGACATAGCCATAACTATATAAAAAATATATCTCTCTTTCTAATACTTTTAACTATGCAGAAAACAAGCACTACTCAATCTAAAGCAATAAGAAAACATGTGAAAGGAGTGGATAAAAAGTTAGGATCCTCACAGGATTGTCAAACCATCACAATTTTCTATATATCGCATGGTCCAACAATAGAGCATGACAAGGAGGATTGGGATACCCTTTCCTGAATACCCAACTACTTGGATGGTACATGCGTAGTAATCTCCCTGAGTTTTATTATCGGTGTATTCGATGATAGGACAGTCAAAGGGATTTTCTCATATGGTCTCAAGATCCCTAAAATTGTCTCCTGATATACACAAGGTACGTGGGAGCTCAAATCCATGGTAGTGTTGTCTAATGCACAACCATTTGAAAGGGGCCTTCCTATATACTGTTAAGTACGTGAAGTACCTATTGATATACCTCAAGGGTATGTGAAGTGTCATTCTATATACCAACAAGTACGTGGAAGAACCACTTGATCCCCGAGATGCAGTGCAGGCAATAAATGACAACTCCAATGTTTAAAGACATCGAAACACATCTCTAACCTAACACACAATTTGCTAAATATTTTAAACTTAAACAAGTGCTTAATTTTATCTTATATGTTTAAGTGAATGCATGGAAAGTTGGACCTTACTCAAAACCATGCAATTATGAGTATGCAAGTCTTTTCAATTCAATGAAAACTATCTACAAAAATTATCTTTTGTTTTCCCGAAACAAGGATCAAAAGATAAACACAATCTTTCAATCACCCACAAAACTCAACGCTCAAATTCCAAAGAACTCAAAGCAAAACCAAAACATCACACAAAAATGAAATGTAAATTTTTCAATCCTGATGAATACTATCTATAGAAAGGAGTAAGAGGTTTCAAGAAAAGAAACAACTGTAAAATCCTATGCAAGAAACATAAACTCTTCTTTGAATGCAAAAAACATATAAATCAAAGAGACTACAAAATATATGATTCATGGCCCCCCCTAGCCATGAGGGCAATTTTGTTTTTAAATACACTTCATTTTCCTCAAAAAGTAAGCCAAAAAGCACTCCAAAAAGCAGAAGAAACAGATCTCGAAATCAAAATTCACTATGAGACACAAACTATACTTTTAGAACTAAAAAAATGCATCCAAAAATCAAATTTCAAACTAGAGTATAAAGTACTTACCTGGTATCGCACATTGACAGCGCAGTACAGAGCATTGGCAAGATGAGCACCGCGCTTTACAAACAAGTATAAAGCAGTGGTGTCGCTCTTTGTATACAAGGAACTGGCAGTGGCACCATGGATTGCCTCAATGAAATGTGCAATGGCCGCTCTTTCTACTCTACCCAGGTGTGGTGTCCCAAAATGATTTGAAATCACAACATAGGAGAAAAAAGAAATGTGTTAGAGTCTGTATATTGAATCCAAATAGAATGTGAAGACAAGAATATGAAGAATTAGAGGCAAATAGAGGCAGATTTACCAATTTCAAATCAAATCTTACAAATTAACAAGCAGATCTAATCTATGAACTAGAATTGAAAATCAAAGACAAGCTTACTACAAAAACCAAGAAAATGATTGGTCCCCAATAGAGTCACCACTTTTGTTATTGGAAATTATTAGCCAGTGCTGAAAGATGTTGTTTCCGTAGATTGAAACACTCAACACTAGAACAAAACAAATACAAGATACATAAACTTCCCCTAGGATTGAATTAACTTCTCTTCTCACATTCCACATGTTGCAAAGGTCAGATCCCTAAAGTGCTTGATCTATACGCATATCATGCAAGAGACACAACAAAACACAAACTAATTAAGAGTAACAAGATAGTTTATAATCCTATGTAAAAGACCAAGGAGTTAAAAAATAAACATAGCATGATAATCAAACATACAAATTCTTATGGGAAAGAAACTATATTTGTATTAAAATATGAAGAAGGAGAATATAAAACCTATGCCTTGGTGTTGAGAACTCTTCCCAATGGAGCCTTGCCTCAAATCCTTTAACTTTCCTACTGACCACTCAAGAGTCTGACAAAATTTGGCCAGAATTTAGATGCTATAACACATTCTTCCTCCGTCTTCCCATGAGGGGTGAGCTAGTATATAAATGCATGAGAGGATAGGATAAGTTGAGGATTCTATGGGAGAGGTGGAGGGATGATCCTAGGATGGGGTATCTCGAGCTCCAGCTGTCTAGAATCATAGAGATGAGGGTCCATGAAGGCTAGCTTCAAGAAGCCTCTCGAACCTTCCTTTTTTCCTTCATAAGTCAAGCATCGTACCTTATCCAAGGATAACATGTGGTGCAAAGGGAGAATCGCTACTTTTAAGAGGGAATCAGGTGGTGGCACCACTTTTTTCAAATGGAGAAAAAGCCTTGCTGAGATGGGTACCACAGGTTGCTCACAGGTAAAGTGCGGTGGTGAACAAAACTAATAAATTATCCATCCTTACTAATTTTCAACTCTAATATTTGAGGAATTTAAGGCAAATAATGAGATACTTATCCCGCAACATGATGTTGACGAGAATTATGTGTAACAACATTACAAGGAACTGGTGGATATTCTTGCTTTTATTTATAGAGATTTGACCAAAATCCTTTTTTTCTCCATATAGTTTAGAAGACCATAACCATACATTGGTTATGATAAAAGAAACACTAAATATTTTATGCAAAAGAAATGTTGTCCCAAGATAGGACCATGCCAAACTTGTTTTCTCTCCAAATTTCTATTTGCAGCCTTTTTCAAGGATCTTCTTTTTGGATTTGCACCAAATCCGTTATATTCAAAAAGGTTATTCTCATTGATTGCATTTTTTATGGGAAGGATTGTGCCTTTGGTTATTTATAAGCCCCACACAAGCCTCTTAGTGCATATGCTAACCTGCAACCACCTCCTCATTACATGTTGTTTGCATTTTTATCTATATTTTCATTTTTACTGTGCTATTATTACCATCATATGTATCCATTTACTTTGTAGCAGAGGAAAAATTCTTCCCCACATTGGTCACTGACAAGGCTAGGGATTGTCCTTTTTCTGTTCTCCATTAATTTCCAATCTTTTGGATTGGTATATTCCTGCTTTTCTAATTAGGTATCCTTTGGGACACTAGAATTCTAAGATTCTCCAATTTCCACATCTTTGATCACTAATTTTCCCTTTATTAGAGAGTTTGCATTTTTTGGATTTTCTACCTTTTCTCCAATATCCCCTTTCAAGAACTTCCTTTAATTTGATTTGTCCTTCCTTTTTATTTTCATCCTTTCTATATTTTGTCATGATATTTTGTTTTTCTTCCTCTGGACTTCAAATTTCAAAAGATGAAAACATATATTAACTTTATGAACAGACCCCCCTTATGAGTTTCTTTTCTTAGGCATGTTTGTATCATTGGCATGGGCCTGCTTATCGAAAAACCCCAACTTCAATGTAGTGCAGGTCACAACAATCATTGCTCCATTCAAAGAAATCCATGCAATGGAGTTGATATTTGGCAGTTGAGGGAGAACAAGTGCAAGGCATGTAAATACCAAATACCACTCAATTGTTGTTACTAGATTGGATTGACAAGTTGGGCCATAGATTATTTCGAAAAATAGCTTCATTGCCCCAAACCAACAATAACTAAAGCTGTTGTAGTGTTTGTTGATAGATAAATGGTCGAAAAAGTGGAAAGTCGGGCATCCAACTTCTCACCTGCACCATTAAAGTAATTTAAAATAGGTTAACGGGTCACTCTTTAGTATTTTGGTGACTTTATAACATCATAAATATAAACAAAACAACTTCCACACCTTCTGCGAAGTACAAATGGCGAGGACGAGATTTATTTTCCAAAAAGATATTAATAAGATAATTCTACTATCATTTGCGTGTATGTCTAGCATGGTAAATTTTAGGGGCGAAATTTCATCAATTAGCTGTTTTTTGGGTTTTTTTCAAATAACAAATTCGCTAATTGGTCATTTTTAGTGTCTAATATCGCATATATTTACATAAAATATGTTTCTTTATCATAATATTCGCCAAAATTTATACATTTCATTTTTAATTTTATGTTTCATATTTAATATTCACCTACCTATCTATAAACATTTTTTTTTCAATCCAAAACAATCACCTAGAACACTATACTTAAGTATAATATTAGAATCCTTAAAAAATACTCTGATGTCTAGTAGAGAGAACATGAGAAACAATTCAATTTGATGGGCAAGAAAGGTCAAATAAGTCCTTAATGTTTGGGGAAAAATACTTTAGCAAATCATTTCAATAAGAAAAGGAGGTTTTATGTCTTACCAAAAGCATCTTTAGTGAGCTATATTAATCTTGCACATTGATCTAGGGACTAAACATCAGTCTCATCAAGGATTAATCAACAAATAACTCATGAAATGGTGTAATCAGTCTACAGGAATAGTAGCCGCTCTGTATTCACATAAAGAATGAATGATTACAATTACAATGTCATGCTACACGCATGAATGAATGAGCAATTCGAGTCCTCAAGGAGGTCTTTCGAATTGAATTAGTGAGTCTAGCTTAACTGACTGTAAGCCATAGTCCACACTTAGTTAACCACTGATCAAAACCCTAATTGACTCAACTGAAAGAGATCAAACACATGTCATAGCAAGCCAACCATCAAGTGCTAGCACTTCAATGACTCCAATGAACCCCAATGAGGTTAACTGAAGTTGAACTGAACATCAGAAGTTGTTGGAGGTGCCCCTATTGACTCCAGTTCATTAATTAATCATTAAATAATCAATTAAATGAAAGGAGGTGCCTTCACTGCCCTGTTAACTGATTCTAACCATCATTTTAGCAATTAGGTGCATTAATATCACTCAGATCACCCCCAGAGTGCTCCAGTTAGCCTCCCTGAATGTAGGAGAAGGCTAAGTTAGCATCCTTGACTGAAGGTAGGCATGGGTGTGACTGGATGATGTCAATTAATGCTCCACTGATGTCAATTTATGTCAATAATAATTAGGATAGTGGTTTAACTAGGCCAATTTGACCAAATGAGTGTGTATGGTGGTAAATGTCTCCAACACCCCCCATTAAGCTATACTCAAGAGGAGTTAGAAAACACAAATGCATAAAAATGCTAGGGCCCCAGAAACTAAGGCCATAGGTCACCCTGTACAATGTTGAAACTGAAACAATGCTCAAAACAAACTAAGTGAGGAAAAGAGGGAAAACCCATTGGGAAAAACCCCCCCTCAAGCTAAACACTGAAAGTAGTCTGAATCACCCTGATGACCTCACCCCCAATAGTGAATGGAGGTTAGTGAACTTCTTTTCTAAAAATATCTTGGTGAAGATGTCTGCAATCTACTCATCAGTCGGGCAATATTGCAGAATGATGGTCCTATCATGCACTAGCTCCCTGATATAGTGCATGTGGATCTCTACATGCTTGGTCCTCTACTTGGTAACTGGATCTGTGGATATCTTAATAGCACTTTGATTGTCACAAAAGAGGATAGTGGAGAAAGTACTACCAAGCTCAAACTCTAAAAGAATGCCTTGCAACCAAACTGCTTGGATGCAAGCATTCACCGCTCCTCGATACTCGGCCTTTGCTGAAGATAGTGCTATGGAAGCTTGATTTTTTCTTGAAAAAAAAATGGGGCCACCACCAAACATGAATACATATCCAAAATCAGACTTCTGATCAATAGAATCACCCGCCCAATTGAAATCTGTGTATCCAACTAGCTCTAGCTTGGAGTCTGCATCATAGTGAATGGCGTAGGTCCTGGTTCCCTGAATATACTGGAGGATCCTCTTGGCTGCCTTCCAATGAATATCATGAGGCTGCTGCATGTATCTTTATAAATTATTCATTGCATAACAAATATCAGGCTGAGAATGTGTCAAGTACAACAAGCTACCAATCAGTTGTCGATAGATAGTGCAGTCCATGGGAGGTGTGCTTTTTCCTTCTTCAAGGCTGATCCCTGAAAGGAAAGGGAAGGGTTCAAGCCTACAATCATCCATGTTAAAATTTTCTAATAGGTCTGAAATTTATTTGGACTGATTGACCATAATCCCATCATAATTTTGCTCAATTTCAAGCCCCAAAAATTGTTTTAGAAGCCCCAAATCACTCATTTCAAAGGCATGGTGAAGAGCAGTTTTGATGGTTGAAATGGAGGCAAATGTGCTACCTGTGATCAATAAGTCATCAAACTATAAAACAATGATAATTATATGACCATCATACTGCTTTAAATACACATTTGGATATGATCTACACCTTTGAAATTTTTGCGAGAGAAGGAAGGCATCCATCTTGGAATACCACTCTCTTGGGGCCTGTTTTAACCCGTATAGTGACTTCTTTAGCTTGCAAACCAAATATGGATCATTGATGTAGCCATTAGGATGCTTAATGTATATATCTTCATGAATATATCCATATAGAAATGCTGACTTAACATCCATGTGATGCACTTCCCAGTTCTTGGATGCTGAAATTGCCAAAACAAGGTGGATGGAGTCCATTTTTGCAACCGGTGCAAAGGTCTCATGGTAGTCCACACCTTGGACCTGAGAGAAACCTTTTGCCACCAGAATTGCCTTATATTTTTAGGTGCTTCCATCAGCAGCAACCTTGTTCTGAAACACCCACTTGCATTGAACCAATTTCATTCTCATAGGAAGAGAAACTAGCTCCCAAGTAGTGTTTTTCTGAAGAGAATTCATCTCTTCATCCATGGCAACTTTCCATCTTGGATCCTTCCGAGCATGATAGTAGGATTTTGGATCTGAACTAATCATCAAATAGCAAGTTTTGGATAGAAAATTATCAGAACAAGAGAGCGCAATACCTGCTCTTTGGAAATCAGACCGGGTTCTCCTTGCATCATCAGGATTTCCAATGTTGTCTCTTGCAAAGGAGAGTGTCTGTCGGGCCCATGTAGGAAGATGATTCTGCACTTCAGGTTCTGATTCAGAATCTGATTATTGCTTCAACTGATATCAGAAATAAAAGGATACAAATCAGGGTCATCACCCCCAATTTCATCATCCAAATATTCAGTAGAATAGGAAGGAAATTCAGCAGTTTTCTCCTTCACTAGTTCCACCTCCTGAAGAGGCTTATCGAACTTGACACTTCTCTTGATGATGATCCATTTGGTCTTGATATCCAGCATATTGAAACCTTTAGATTCACCAGTATACCCAATAAACAGACATTATATGCTTTGCGGTTGCAAATCCCTTCTTTTATCAAGCGGAATCCGGGCCCATGCAATGGACCCAAACACCTATAGGTTCGACACATCCGTCTTGTGTCTGAAGTATGCTTCGAAATGTGTCTTCCATTTCACAGATGAGTGTGTCACCCTGTTCTGAATGTATGCTGTAGCATGCATGGCCTCAGCCCACAAATTTGCAACAAGATTCTTGGATTCCAACATACATGTGGTCATCTCCTTGAGAGACCGATTCTTCCTTTCCGCTACTCTGTTCTGCTGGGGAGTGTAGGGGATTGAATGTTGGACCTGAATACCACCTTGGGAGCATATGTGCAGAAACTCATTAATAACATAATCCACTCCATTATCAGATCTCAAGATCTTGATCTTAAGCCCAGAGGCATTTTCGATCAAGGCCTTCAATTCATAAAAAATTTCACATACTTCAGACTTCTTTTTGAGAAAGAAGACCCATGTGTACCTTGAAAAATAATCAATAAAAGTAAGAAGATACCTTGATCCATTCATGGATGTGATAGGCATTGGACCGTTGATATCAAAATGTATCATCCCCAATATGCATGTAGCTCGGTTTGCCTTCCCCCAATCGAACTTGTGCTCAGGGTGTTTTCCAATCACACAGCCCTTGCAAATTCCCATGGTTGCCTTGATGACCGGGAGGCCTTCATCCATGGAGTTTTTTTGTAATTGATGCAAATATTTGAAATTAATATGGCCAAACCTCTCATTCCATAGCCTACTAACCTCATTTCCATGAGTTAGCAGAGTGGTGGGCTTTGCATCCACAACAAAGTGAGAGAACTCATAGGCTTTTGCATGATGGTTTGCAAGGCCTTTAGCAATGAGTTTCCTGGATGCAATTTCTATTATCTCAACATAATTTGGGATGAAATAAAATCTCTTAGGCACTCTTGTATGTGTCATCTGATATACACTAAGGATATTTGATACCAGAGACGGTACATACAAAACATTTGAAAAAAAACCATTTTCAAGATTAACAGTACCTTGTCCTTTTGAAATGATGGTGGCTTCATCTCCCATGTGGATGGGGATGGATTTTCTGGTCTCAAAGGATGAAAAGGAGTCTTTTTCAGCCATCATGTGGTTTGAAGCTCTAGAATCAATCAACAGTGCTTCGAACTTCGAAGTGCTTGCCATGAGGGCATGACATTTTTCATGTTGTGGTTCCCGATCTTACTAATCTCTCCTCTGAAAGCTCTCCGAAAGATTGATGTGATTTCTCTAAAGGAGAGAGGTTGCTTCATCAAGCTTCTTCTTCATGCAGGCATGTTCAGGGTGGAATCCCTTCTCACAATAAGAACACTTGACTTTTTCCTTGCCATGGTGCCCTTTTCCTTTGTTCTTCCTTGAGCCGAAAGACTCATCATGCTGCTAGTTTTCAACTCTAGGTTGAGGAGCATCAAATTTAGTTTTTGGATTTTTCTGATGCTTTCCTTTACCCTTCAGATCTTTGGGCCCCAATATATGAAGGGATTGATCACGGGAGGATCTGATGATCCCCATCTGGACAAGCTTGTCATGTTCACATGTTAGGGACTCAATGAAGGCATTGAGTGTAGGCATCTTCCATCCAAGGGTTGTGAGCTTCCCCACATGGAATATAGAAACAAAAATTGAATAATCAGCCCCAAGTTTGGAGAGTATGGCGAGGATGAGCTGATCATCCTCCTTCTCCACTTTGCATTGCTTCAAGAGTAAAACAATATGCTTGAACTTTGTGAAAAATTCATTCAGACTCTCGAAATTGGAGGGTTGGAGAGACATTAATTCATTTTCGAGCTGGTAAAATCTCAAGTCATCATGCTTTCCATATAGAGTTTCCAATTTTTCCCATATTTCTATTGGAGTCTTCAATCCCACAAGATGGAAAAGAAGATCTCAGGAAATAGAGAGGCACAAGAAACCGAAGGCTTCATCCTTCTTGTTCAAGAATCTTGATTTTTCTATGGCAGAACCAGGATCATCTTCAGTGTCCATGGTGACTCTAAAAATTCCTCTAGAGCACAGCTGAATCTCCATATCACCTTTCCATGAGTGGAAATTGAATGGATTCAAGAGATCTACTGAGGAGGCCATTTGGATCTGTTGGAGCGAATGCTTCACCTGTAGAAACCTAAAAATCAAAACAGAAAGGGCAATGTAAGGTCAGATAGCCTACACATTTTAGGCTTTCATCACACCCAGCATAGTCAATCAAGCAAGCTTGATCAACAAGTTCTTTACTTGGGGTATTAAGTGGTAATCCTTGGCTTTTGGTGCAGTGCTATATTTTTGAGCTATTGCTCAAATTTCATGCAGAAATCTATCAAAAAGCTTGTTTTTGAGAGATAGAGCTTCGTATCGCCGTAAGCTTTGATACCATATTAATATTTCACATTGATATAGGGACTAAACATCAGTCTCATCAAGGATTAATCAACAAATAACTCATGAAATGGTGTAATCGATCTACAGGAATAATAGTCGCTCTGTGTTCACATAAAGAATGAATGATTACAGTTACAATGTCATGTTACAGGCATGAATGAATGAGAAATTCGAATCCTCAAGGAGGTCATTCGAATTGAATGAGTGATTCTAGCTTAACTGACTGTAAGCCATAGTCCACACTCAGTTAACCACTGATCAAAACCCTAATTGACTCAATTGAACCCTAACTGAAGCCGGAGTGTAATAAATGACTGAGTCTCAACTGAAAGAGATCAGACACATGTCATAGTAAGCCAACCATCAAGTGCTAGCACTTCAATGACTCCAATGAACCCCGATGAGGTTAACTGAAGTTGAACTGAACATCAGAAGTTGGTGGAGGCGCCCCTGTTGACTCCAGTTCATTAATTAATCATTAAATAATCAATTAAATGAAAGGAGGCGCCTTCACTACCCTGTTAACTGATTGTAACCATCAGTTTAGCAATTAGGTGCATTAATATCACTCAGATCACCCCCAGAGTGCTCCAGTTAGCCTCCCTAAATGTACGAGAAGGCTAAGTTATCCTCCTTGACTGATGGTAGGCGTGGGTGTGACTGGATGATGTCAATTAATGCTCCACTGATGTCAATTTATGTCAATAATACTTAGGATAGTGGTTTAACTAGGCCAATTTGACCAAATGAGTGTGTATGGTGGTAAATGTCTCCAACAAGCTCCACATATTGGTTGTATCGTCTCCCAGCACATATTCATGTAATCTAATGAGAATACATAGAGTGTACAGTTTCTAGATATATGCCACAAAGAAAGAGATGATTCCCTATGTCCTGTAATATTTCAATAGAATGAAATTAACTTGACTTGCAAGAACTCAAAATTGTGTTATGAGCAAATTTTTCATAGCAAGAAATGAAAGGAAAGTTGTCTCCAGAAGACTTTCTGCAACTCGACCAAGAGAAGGGGACATCATATGTTACTCAAAATAGATTTTTTTATACTAAAGGTAATATATCTGAAGGCATACCCTTGATGTCTTGCCAAAATAAAATATAGAAGGGAAACCTAGCTTGATCATACATATTACTCTATTCGAAATTCAATTCGCTTAGTCGCTTTAGTTTCCTGTAAATAAGGGAGATAAAGATGACCTTCTTTGGATAGAAAGAGTAGTCTATAAAATTCAAGCCTGGTATATTAATAATAATAATGATAATTTAATTATAGCCTAGCCAAAGGCCAAATTGACATATGATATCTCCTTGTTGATTTGGACCAGAGGAGGCCTGATCTGTTTGATCACACTTATAACTTTGTGATATACATATGGCCTGCCCACTTGGCCTATTTTTTAAAATGTGAAAAAGAATAGTACTAAGTAGCCTTACAACATCATACATATTACTCTTCCAAGGGCCAAGCCACTTCAAGTAGTCTCATTCAGATATGTATTTATCTTCCCACTCTTTATCACACAAACAACAATATGGAAATTCAATAGTTTTTCCCTTGCCAACTAGTTGTTGAGAAACAAAACAAAGATAGATTGTTCATAGTTATGTTTAAACCCTGAGTCTCGCCAACTAAAACCTCAAATTATTATTACAAAGGAAATGAAAACATTATTTTGGCATGATCACATATTATGCAGCAAAACCAAGGGATCCTTATCCTTTCAACTAATGTTTGAGAAGTAAGTGAAAACATAGGCTTTGTTCAATTATAATTGGAGATTTGTCACATCCAAAAGACCTGGCCAGTTCAACTAGTAGTAGAAAGGACACACAAAATATTTCCAGTGATCAAACATATTCCATTTTGTAACTACCAATGTCTCTCACAAATTCAACTAGTTATTTATAAGAACATAGAAGATAATCAATGTTTTTGGGTCACAGCTATTGTTCTAAAAATTGAATATCTAGAGATTCTAGACATTCCAACTAATTTTGTATGAAAAATATCAAAAGTAGAGACCTAACTTGCTCAGTCATAAACACCACTGCTCAAAATTAGAAGGTTTCATCCATTTAAACTAGTTGTCAGGATCGACCATGCTTAGTTAGATATAGTTGATCTTAAAATTCCAAGGTCCCAACCAATTTTAAATATCCATGAAAACCAACATAATAGATACAGAAACACAATTCTCATGCCTTAATCAGTAACAGACATCACTTAGAATTCAAAGGACTTGGCCATTTCAACTAGAGAAGAGAGAAAAAAAAGAGCAACCTTGTTCAATCTATATGGCTCTTAAAATTCAAAGGGCTTGGAGACCCCATATAATTGCCCAAAAATGCAAGCAAGTGGCCTAGGCATTTCAATTGAGGAAAAGAACAAAAGAGCCGCTAGTGTTTCTTAATGGCCCATGTTGTTTTTAAAACTCAACCTGCTCACAACATTCCAATTGGTCATGACTCATAAGTAAAAATATGGAGGATATCATGGGAAATTTGAATTTTACAATAAGGCTTGTGTTTTAGTAGCTTCATTAATCTTACACGTATACTATTTGGCATTTCAATCCACTAGTGATAACCTTTTTCTAAGACATGACTACTGCAATGTTGTGATTGAGTAGTCACTGTTGTTGTGAGTTATGGAGCAGGTTCTTTCTATGATTGAGGTGCTTCTCTATAAGCAACTTCAACAACCCATGTGCTTTTTGTTAAGACAATTTCATCCAATTATGATTTGCATGAACCACACCCTACATCTTTTGTTTAACCAACTCTAAGTTTTCCACCACATGTCAACCCTATGAACACCCTAATCATTGTGATTAGAAGCATTCTCACTCTCCATCTAGGTATCAAAATCCTATTAGTGTGCTAGCAACATTTCCTGCATATCTTTAGTGGGAAGAGTAAAGGGGAAAAAATGGATAGATATTGACTAGTATATTGTGGTCAAACTTATGAAAGGTCGTGGTTCAATTTGAGCACTTGTTTGAGGACCTCCTATCAAAATATGTCAACAAAAGTACAATTGTACAATGGTAATCATTATCATTAATTGATTGGCCATCATAGAAGTCTTCATTGGGAAGTGTCTTTAGAATCTAGATGGCAACAATATTTGTTGCTCCTCTTTGGAACATCTAGATATTATGCCCCATAAAATGCAGGAGGACATGGGTAGTCCTTAACTATGCCTAAAACTGAAAATGAAGACTTCTAGGGCCTACTTTTAGGAGAAGATGACATTTACTTCCCTTATAACCAACAAATATTTCCCCATGGAATGGTTGGGACACTCTCATCATTGATCTAGTCGGGTAGTGTATGAGAATCACGAACAAAAACACAAATGGCATACTCCCTTTCCTGGTGTCAAACTGTTACCTGCTACTGCCAAATGTGATGTTTTGTGTTGGTCAAATGGCCATTTCATCATGATTTTGTTGCTTTTCTTATGTCACTACAAGGATGCAAATGACTATTAGTTTTAGCCTATAAAAAAAGTTTTGTACCTTGGACGGTTAGTTGGTAGGATTGTCAACAATATTTGCTTGTGCATAAAATGCTCTATTCATATGTGTTTTATTAATATATATATAAGGAAGCATTTTATTTGTACAAAGAAAAGTGACTTCTTTGTGCTTCAAAGAGCATTTTTTAATTGTGCAAGATCCATCTCCACTGGAGGATCATTGCAAGAGTTCATGAGGAATCTTGAAAAGCATTGTGAGTGAATCCTTTATCAGTTTGAAGGAGTGGGAAAATATATGTATGAAATGAACCCTTATATAATTCTTAAGAGCTACATTCCCTTGAATTTCAAACATGCAAGTCCTTGTTTTTACCTTGTGCTTATGGTGATTTATTTTTTCATTTTTACTCTTTTCTTGATCTTTTGCTCTGTAAACTTGTAGCATCTATGTGCTTTGTAAACATGTTTTTGCATGATGGCTCAAATTAAACCAACTTTTAAATATTTTTAGACATATAAGGATGTGTTTTCATTATTATTTTCAACCATTCATGATGTTCCAATAAATGGTTGTGGTTGCAACACAAGGAAAGTTGCCTTCAAATTTGGTTTTACCAAATTAACCTGATAGGGATTTCAAAATGCATGCAAGGGGCACACAAATGTTGAATTGATGTAATATGAACCTCTGGGGATGTGAAGCTTCCTCCTTTATGTTAAAATCTTTAAAATTTGGACTAAATTGAGCTAACATTCCCATTCATGATGTTCCATTAAATGGTTGTTGTTGCAACACAAGCTAAGTAGGAAATCAAGATTATCCCCTCATTGCTTTCTTGTTGGCTTATGCACATTAGGGAGCTTTAGGTGAAGTGGAAGGTCCTCAAGGTGACACCACTTCACTACGAAGTTTCAAGTCTAGGACTTGTTCCTACTTTCCCTACCCATTTGCAAGCACCTGACCCACTATTGTTCCAACAACTAGTGTTTGAGAAATGGTGCCTATAGTTTCTTGTCCTAGGTTTTTATCAAATGAATGCAAGTGGGAAGTTTGCTATGAATGTTTATATTTCACATTTATGATGAAACCTTTATGGCATGATTTTCAAATCCTGTGGTCTACCATAGATCCTTTAGATATTCTTGTTACCAACAATTTGGACAGATTTGTATGAAAAATGGGATCAAATGCTTGAGAGTGAATATTACGCACCTTGATTTCATACAAACTGATAAAAAACAACAAATTTTTTAAAACAGATGTTTTCCAAAATGATATACATGTACAAAACGCTTGATGACATTGACTCATTATTGCGTCACTTATTGTAACTGTATCAAAATAGATGGCAAGGTCTGACTCTGTAATATCGTTTCTTATGCAAGAAAAGGTAAAGAAGCACTGGAGAACATGTTTTACAATACTACTTAGAAAAAATTGGAGAAGGGTAATGGTAGAATTAGGGATAGACCTTCACCTCTTTAGATTCATTACAAAATTCAAGAGTTTCATTTTTTGTGGGACATGACATGTTATGTCCGTTTGGATTAAAAGGCAAGAAAACTTGCAAAGTTCCATGGTTTTTGCTGCCAAATTTTCTATTGAAATGGATATGGTTAATGAGAAATAGGAAATATTCATACAAGAAACCTCATATTCAAGGCTCATGCTGGAGAGCTTACTCTAGTTCAGATAATTTTTATGTTGAATGGATCAGAATATCAAATATCTATGACCATGCACTTGGTTTATGTGTTTTGGGGAAAGTCAGAGGCCACTGCACAAACAGATCGCATTTCAAACACATCAATGGATTATATACTGGCAAGGTTTTAAAGACTTTGATTCATTAGCACCTCATGAAAATATCTAGGTACAACAGGGCAATGAAAACACACCAGATCTAGTCATCCCTAAGGCCAAACTATATGTTGGGTCGGCATCCAAATATCATGACAGATGGTAGGTTCAGAAGCTATTTTAGGCATACCCAGTGAGTATAAGAGGACATCATAGCACCAACACACTATATTTAGGCCTCTATCTTAAATATGTTATGGTCTTAGCATTGTTTCAACATTGTGAATGAGGCCATATCCTCGGTTGTAAATTCATATCTATTTTAGAAGGAACGTTACATCCCTAGATCCATGGGTTATCCCTAGCTTAGCTATAAAGAGGATCTAAGTCAACATATTGAAGGGTTAAACATTTCCTCATTTCATCCTTCCAGCCTCAATGCATCTGTTCATCCTCTTTCAGCCTCAGATCAGGGAAAAATTTGTCATTAAGTGTTTGGATTATGTGCAATGATGGTATATATGTACCTAGAGGGAGAGCATTATTTTTTGGAGGGTCTATTAGCTTGATTAAGGGTGAAGTTCTACCCTCTTTCCTTTTTTGAGGCTTATTATTATTTGGAAGGTGGATATATCTTAATATTGATTTGTCACTTGATATTGTTGAGTGTTTCAACACCCCTCCCCACTACCTTGGATGTTACTTGATGAGCAAGTAAGCTTTGAATAGAATTGTTTATTAATATAGGTTTTTTACCATCTGAATATTGTTGAGGGTTTCAACTCCTGGGCCCTCGGCTCAAAACAACCCAACATGAGCACAAATTCATTGATACCAAAATCCAAAGTTGATTGTCCATGCATCATCCTATTTATGGAAACTCCTTCTTAGTGTATGATGAACCAGGTATGTTTCCCTTTTGTATGTAGAACTCATATGGGCTTCCATAAATTATGCCAAGCTCAAAGAATTTGTGAGAGGAATTCACCTGCCAAATGACAAAGCTATTTTTCAAGTTTTAGTGCAAAGTTTATAATTGAGAATTAAAAACTATAAAGGAAATGTCAAGATCAATTATAGTGATATATAAACTTTAATTAAGGAGGAAAAATACTATACCCATGGAGTGTAGCTAGTGGGCCAAGTGAAGTCAGTGACAATGTAACTGAGGAATGGATACAATGGGGTACATAAGGGGTTTCTTGATACAATGCCCAAGGTTAAGATGATGTGAGTTGGATTTATAGTTCATGATTCTAACAAATGAATTAATGTCTAGATAGTGTTCTTGTATGGCTGAGATTGTGGGTTTGTGGTAGAAGGGATCCCAAGCATGGGAAGGGTTTGTAATTGATGAATAGAGTGGGAAATACTTACAAGAAATATGTTGTATTGCATGTCAATGACATTATCATTTGAGGTTGATGGAATTAAGAATGCAGGAAATTTATCTAGGTGATGGGTATGCCATTGGAGATGATAGTTTCATCATCCAAAAGTGTTGTATGCTCAATGTGGAGATAGTGAGTGTATAATTTTTTGGAAAATTTGTGGGGATAGTTTGAGCACACAATGTCACAGGGTTGTTGGTTTGTTTTGTGTCTATAGGAATTGTTGCGGTTGTCGATGTAACAATCCTTGCTAAGGATACTATTTTGGCAATGTTTGTTGTTGTTGGTCTATGGATTTCAGACTATTAAATGTTTTTGGTGAGGATTTTGTTGATGGGGATGGTTGATGGTCTGTTGTTACTAAGGATATTTCCCTAAGTTATTTCAGTGGTAAAATGTTTAATGTTTGAAATAAATTATGCCTAACTATGTTACATAATGTTGACTGACAATTATACACTTTTTCTTATAAGCTGAGTTGTTTTAGTGGTAAAATGTTTAGTGTTGAAAGAAATGATGTCTAAGTATGTTGAAGAATGTTGATTGGAAGATATACACTTTTTCTTACAATATTTATACTAATAGCTTATGGAACTAGCATCATTATGAGAGAGGAAGAAACTGTTTATATTGCAACTATTTGAAGGGGTTATTAGTACCTTGAGATGGTTATTAGTACCTCAGGATGCCATGTTTATACTAATTGTGTCATTATCTCTAATTAAATGTGTTGAGCCAAACATGTATATCTTTGTTAAACATAGTTTTCTTAACATTGACAAATGATGCTCATGTCACAACAATGTTTTTCACCAAAATTTGGTTAGGTCGATTCAATTCATTTATCCAAAAGGTTGGCTCACTGCTCCCTCAAATATTTATCACCAAATCATCTAGAAATTTTTAGCATCTAGAAATGAACTAACTCATCCTAAATACTTTCATGGCATTATCATGATCATATTAGTGATAGCTTTTAGTTGGGGCATTTCATATTTAAAAGCAAGTTTAGTGAGTAGGAATACATATTTGGGATTTTAGTATATGTTGATTCTTAATAATGATATTTCCCAACCCAACCTTGATTACCCCCATATTTGCTTGCTAAGTAGTTGTTTCAGAAGTTGTATTTTCCAACTCCAAAATAATTTTGATAGGACACGTGACATAAAACTATGAAATTTGTAAGTCATTTTTTAGTTAAATTGTCTCCAATAGGTGGGTCATATGCTTGATTTTGATGACTAGGAATGCGTAGGATGAATATTTGTTTTCTATAGAATTATGTAAGTTGTATGTTTACAGTGTGCTTCTCCTGTAGTTTCATGTAGGTGCTACTCTTATAAGACTTCTTTCTTATAGATGCTTGCAGGTTGGCATTCATGTATCACTCCTTTCTTGTGGTTTCCTATAGGTTGGAATTCCTGTAATGATCCTCTCCTATAGTTTCCTATTGGTGCACATTCATATAGTGCTTGTCCCTTGTAGATGCCTATAAGTGCACAATCATGTAGGGACTTGCATCAGGAAAAAGTTGTGACATAATACATTTTGTAGCCATCTTTAGGTGTATGCATAAGCCATAAGATGGTATATTACAGGTGAATCCTTTGTGGAATGATGGAATGATTGTGTATGGGATGAATTAAATGATCACTATATTGGATGGAATGAATGAGATGGATAATTGGAGTTAATGGAATGAATGGGATTCTGAGAAATGAATTGTTGATCAAAATGTTGATTTTGCAATGGTGCAAGTGAAAGTTCAATGAATGAAATGGATTTTATATGTATGATTTCACTTGTATATATCACTATGTTTAATGAAAGGTAATTGATCAATTCTTTGTAATTAGGTCTCTTACAATTTCTTTTACCCACGTAATGTTTGTTTCAATATTGTTTTACAAATGGCATGCCAAAAGAAACCAAGAAATACCTTTTATGCACAAATATGTCCTCCATTAGATATTCCTTACCAAGACCTTGTTGAGAATTTGAAGGTTGCAAATACCTAGGTCTGTTGAACCTTTTGGAAGACAAACTTTGTGCCTAGCTACAAGGGCCCATTTTATTTATTTTATGGTATGGCCCACCCTCCTTCCCCTAAAGAAAGGATATTTGAAGGCTTTGTATGGCCTTAAGAATTTGGGAAGGTGTTTCCAACACAGAGAAAAGGAATAGATCCATAGATTGAAGTATTTTTTTTCTGTAAAGGTAATATACTATGAATATTAAAATATCTAAGGGTTCGAGAGTTGAGTTTATGGACTAGCTTGAAAATGAGGTCTTGAGTTGAGAGATGCTACAAACATGTTCATTAGAATTATCTATCATAAGCTTAGTCCACATGTCTTGTCTAATATCAAATTTCCTTGATATGTTTAAACTCTTTATAGATTTTAACTCAAGATGCTACCATGAATATGAAGAGTATAGCATGACTTCAACTAAAAACAATTATTTACCCAAGTTGGCCAGTTCATTAGTTTATGCTCTTTGTTCTAGTTAATTCAATTCCCACTATCATCCAATTCTATTCTAATAGATTTTCCAGTAGACAAGTGAGGCTTAATACACACTTGTTGTTTCTTTCTCTCTTTTTGGCTTATGCTAAGAGAAGATCTAAAATGATCTATTGCCATCTGAGCATGAATAAGGAGAAGAACTCAAGTTAAGAGAGCTTATTTCACATATCTTTTAATTCTTTCATTTCATGACTTTGTGGACACCATTACATCTTATAACTTTAAATTTTAGAGGTGATGGCCACCAAGGAAGTGATGTTATTGTATATTTTGAATCTTGATTCTTATGAATGCCACTTTTTCTACTAGGTATTTTGGCAATGAAAAATGTAAATAAAAAATTAGGTTTTAAATACATAACAAATCTAAAGTCATATTTATCTTGATGTATTTATGTCTAATTTTGAAGTTAATCATGGATGGGTTTAGTTTACTAGGTTCAAATTGCCTGGACTATAGAATTTATGTCATCATGGATATCTTACAAATTGTAGTAATTCTATTTATTTTTTCTCATGCAGGTTTCAATTTGGGTTTCTAGATTTTTTTGATAATTTAATTGTGAAATATTCAATGAGATGTCAAACAACGGTCGTGGAAAGAAAGTTCCAAAACAAAGGGATGTATTATCATATTTTCAGAAGCCTCAATCCTAGAATCTAGATTCTCTTCATTATTCAAAATCTTTTGAGCAACCCATCAATGAGAGAGATGTCAATTCTTCTCAGAATGCATATAATAACCATATAACAAATGATAGAATGTGTTCATCTAGTGAACAAAGTGAGAAAAATGCAATTCAACCAAAAATTGGCAATGTTAATGTTGAAGGTTTTTCCTTCGGAGGAAACGCAAATCATTCACAATCACGAAAAAGGAAGAAAGGCCAATGGGACATAGGGAGACAATTACAATCAGAATGGACCCCAAAATTTCCTTTTATTGAACCAATTACTCCAATAAATAAGAAGGAAGTTTCACAAGAATTTAAATGCATTGTATGTAGTTGGAAACTGGGCAAGATAGAAAAATTGCAAATGAAGTTAGATACAATAGAGAAGCATGCAGGAAAGATTTATGTCAAGCAAATTGAAAATGGTGAAGAAAATTATATTCCCAAATGGAAATCTTCTGAGGAATGTCGACATGTCAAATATCAAGCAGGATATAATAATAACTTAATAAGTAAAAGTAAACATGAGGAAAGTGGAGGGACTATCACATCTCTATTTGGAAAAAACAATGGAAAGAAATTTACTATCCAAGACGACGCAATTAAGAATTGTATTTCACATCTTATCTAGAGGTCGTCCTATGACGGATTATCCATATTATAAGAACTATGTATATTTTATTGAAGTATTAAATTTTCCATCTTCTCACTGGTCTGTAACGAGTGGTTGGGAATGGGCAATATATCTAGCTCAAGTAGAAAAGGATGATTTGAAAGAGAAGATTGCAAATGCCATATTTTTTTCACTTTCTTTGGATGAAGTTACAACTGTTGATAATACTTCATGGATATGCATGAATATTTATATGGTTAATGATCATATTAGGCATTCATATCTACTTGGAATTCAAAACTTCAAGATGAGGTCTACAACTAGAAATATTTATGAACTTGTTATTAACACTTTGAAGGAAATTGGTGGTATGGATGATTTAATGATTGCAAAAAGGTAGGTATGTGTTGGACTAGATGGAACACCAATCATGCAAGGACAAAGGAATGGCCTTTATGTCAAACTAAAACTATTAGCTTCATTGTTTCTTATCAGTATTCATTGTATGGATCATAGGATGAGTCTTGCATTTAAAATAGTAAGCAAATTTCCATAGGTTTAAAAAATTGAAGAACTTGTACATGAGACTCATGCATACTTTTGTCGTAGTCCTAAGCGATTTACAGAGTTTCAACAATTTACAGACGGTATTACAGATGGAAAAAAACTATTAAAATATGCTAATACAAGATGGATTTCATTGAATGGACCAACTTAAAAGCTATTTAGTGAGTACCAATCATTGGTAGGGGTGATGTATGAACATCGCTTCAGTGTATACAAAGCTCAAGATATTCTCTTTCGAATAAATGATATAGATACATTATTAACATTGGTTGGAATTATTCCTTTGCTTCATGAAATGAATGTCCTTGTGAAATGGGGCATAGTCATACAATGTATATTGCAAAGTACACAAATGAAAGGAAATTAGCATGCCTTGCATTGGATAATTTGTATGCAATGCCAGATTATTTTACAAGTCCAACGTTTAATGGTTGGACTACTCTCATTGATATAGAAAAGATTGAAAATTATTTGAAAATTGATGAAAAAGGGAGACTATCACGAGACTATGTATGGCAGTGCATGGGTATATGGTTCCCTTTCATTATGTTAGTAAGATGGGACAAACCACCAAAGAGTGTTGTGTGTCAAGATACCAGTTCAATGATATTGTGATTTCAGTGAGATGCACCTTGATACAAATTTAGCAATCACTATCATCGGAGATAAGACAACGATTTCCTCGAGATGAATTATTGGAGGCCATGTCTGTAGTATACCCTCAATATTGGAACAGTGAAAAAAATATAGACACTTTAAAAGTTGAATTTTTAGCAAAATTGAATAGTTTAGTGCACCACTTTGGTAGGAATGTCAAGGTACAAGGAGAAGAGATTGGAAGTATATTAGATTCATCAAAATTATATCAACAGGATTCTCGCTTTGTTGAAACAATTTCAAATCAATATCATGTTATGGTGAAACCTATAGAATATGGTGCAGTTATCAAATTATGGACTCTTTTAGGTGAAAGTCAATATTTACAAGAAAATGTGACAGAGTATTTCAAATTAGTCGATTTATGTCAAACCGTGATTTTGGGATTAGTGGAGGACAAGAGAATTTTCAGTGCACTATCATTCTTGAATTCAAAGTTGAGGAACAAGTTTGATAAGAATATGGATATTTTTTTAAGATTATATGTAACAAAGTAAGACATTACCAATTTTCCATTCAATAGAGCTCTAGCACTTTGGCGATCAAATTGTGAGAGAATAGGAGAATACAATATAACAAATGTTTCCAATGAACTTGATACAGAACATAATATTTTGGAGGCTGATAATGAACATAATATTTTGGAGGCTGAGAATACAATATTTACCTTGATTGCATATCGTGCTAGGAAATGGGGACATCCTTTCTAGAAATATGTTAATGTCAAACAACTATTTTTAGTGAAGCTATATTTTTAGATTGAGGGGGATGATTGGGCCCAACATATTTTGTGAAGATTGACTGTACATTTAGTGTAGTATCATAAATGAGCTTCACACTTTGATAAAATGTTTTATTGTAAATTGCAAATATTTATGAAATCATGTCTCTATTTTATCTCTAAGAATGTTTGAACTTAGTAGTATACAAGTAGTTGTGTTGAATAAAGTCAACAATTTAGCTTGGAAATTGAATTTTCTTTACAAGGTGTTCTAGTGCAAGAGTACATGACAAATCTAAAGTAAATACAACATCATCTAGGTAATTTTATTAAGTCAAATTTTGTGAAGACTTAAGTTTTTATCTTTCAATGAAAGATTCACCAAACTTGACAAGATTTTTAATTATGTGAAAGATTCACTAAATATTATACAAGATTATAATTTTGTGAAAGAATCGTCATTATTTCACAAGATTTTATAAGTTTGTAAAAGATTCACCCATATTTTATAAGATTTTATAATTCTGAAATATTTGCCTATATATATATATATATATATATATATATATATATATTATTGATAAAATAGCCTTCACACTTTCTCATGTATCACAGGGATTCGCCCATTTATTATATATATAAATTTAGGGGGGATTCTTAAAATTTTCCCTGGTCTTTGCTTCACCAACTTAGCATCTAGTTTTAGTGGAATCTTCATTTCGCCCAAATCTCCAATAATTCCCTTCATCTCCAAGAATTTTGTTTGGATTAGATCTTGAAACTTATGTAGCAAGTCAGTAATTTTCATGACATTCTCATCGTCCCAATAGTCGCCAATATTTGCAAACTTCGTATTTCAAGAGAGTTGATATTTACCTTCTTAATTTTTAGCAACTTTAAGAACTTGTCAAATGATATACCTGGTCCTTCCAATGCTTTGTTACCTTCATATTATGGGATGTGGATGTCATGCAGATCTCCATCCTCAGGTTCTCCTCGAATATTATAACATTCAATCAAATTTTGGACTGTCACAGTCCACTGTAAAATACTCGACACAGGTACCAAAATTTATTTAGAAATCTTAGCCTTGATCACTTGAAGGGATGTGTCGATCAATGAATTCTCATTAGCATAGATAAAATTGTGCTTAAATATACTAGCAAGCTCATGCCATTCGACAGTTCCCCTCCACAGTTATGATGATGTGTACCAATTCCTGGGTATCACATTCAACGTGTGGATAAAATATTGATCCACTCTTGTTTAGGAATAGTCCTCCATGTCACATTACATGCATTGATATGGTCAGCAGGGCATGTCAGTCCCGTATACTTCTCTCCATTGTAAGGAACTCTATCGTCCAATCGAATCTCTAACAACCTTCGACATTGTGTCCAAAGTGAAATATATTGTTTATGCATGACCCACCATCTCACTAGCATAGACTTCAAAGCCATATCTAAATCAAGTATTCACTGTTGCTCTGGAATATTTACTTCAAATTCAAGGATAAATGCATCTAGGTTAGGTAATCCTTCATAAGTAGGAAAATCAGATACCTTAGTGCCAACCCATCTTAAATACTTTGTAATTCGATCACATTTACACATGGAGACTTCATTCATCCAGTTCTTCCAGTTTTATAGTGCTTCCATTGAGTTAAAAGAACATGATCTAACACTTTTCCAATTTAACTTACCGTCAAATGTTGAATTGACATAATCATCTAGTGTAGACGAGATGTTATCCAAATCCCCTTCATGATATTCACCTCGAACAGGCTCTACATATAGATGTCCTTCTAGTGGATCCAATGGAGAAACTATGCACATCTCCGAGACTTCAAATGATAGAATCCTCTTTTTGAAATTTATGATTTCCTGATATTCAATGCTCTAGTCGATTCTCAACAGTGATAGGTATGGATTGATGTCATCAACAATTCAATTACCTAAAAGTTTGCATAATTGTGGATTCCTTCCACTTCGACTATCACTCTCGGGAGACGACCAATGTGTAGAACCTTTAACTAATTTTCCAATAGAAATTAAACAGGGGACCATACTAACTTGGGCTTCCCCATGATTTCCCAAGTGTTCTTAGTCAAAATGTTGACATTCGAACCCAGATCTAATATAATGAATTTCATACCGTAATCTCCAATATGGGAATTCATCTGCAATTATCGACCAACATGTGTCCTTCTATGTATATGATTGACCTTCTTTTCTTGTCAGATATATTCTTCAGGTTCTTTTATGAAAGAATTTAGTTCTGCCATAGCATCTTCATCTTTAATAAAGGATAAAAAAACTTTTCAAGAAATTTTTCAAAGCACTTACCCATCCTGTTGACTTCTCTGGGACGGGTCAGTTGAACCTTGGTGGCATGTCAAATACTGGTCCTTATTTAAATACCGATAGATTAGTTAAAGTCGAAGCACCGTTATTTTTTTCCATAAATTCAGTATGGTCTTCGAAAAAGACCCATTTCTCCTTATGCACATTGAACATCACCCATCGTTGTGTTACTGGTCAAATTTTATGTCCTAGAAAGGACTCCCTCTATCTTCTCCTATCGCAGCTTCTTCTCTGGTGACAACTGCGAAAACCGACGACATTTCTTTATGTTCAACTATAATATTTTAGACATTCTAATTTGTATTCTCGAGTTGGTTCTTATTTTGATTTTCCTTTGCTTGCCATTTCACGATGAGTTGTGGACAATATTCAATTCTATGATCCAACACTTTGTAATATGAGCATTTCGATGTTGGATTTGTACAATCTCTAGCATAATTCCCTAGTTGGTCGCAGTTATAACAAATTAATTGACCTTGACCCTGACCAAATCCTCCTTACCCACAGCCATGAAATCCGCCTATTACCTGGTTGAACTGTGTATTTTCTCTCCCATCTTGAGCTTTTTCATCACCTTTCATTAGATAAGTAGCAGTAGTGCATTCTTAAAGAAATTGATTTGATTAACAGTATTTCTCATCGTTCCCAACAGATCAAAAAAATTTACAATAGAGACTTACGGGAGTACTTACTATTTTATAAACATATATAAACTCTTCTAAACAATGTACTCTTGTTTGGAAAGTTATGCACCATGGCATACCTGATTGGATGAGTGGGTTCGGTGATCTAGAAGAAATGTAGTCATGAAAATATGTACAATTATCCTTATGATGTCCTTCCGACCTACATTTGGTACACCATATCTCCTCTCAAACCTCCTTTTCCTTATTGACATCTTGAATTTTCAAGGAGAGATTAGTTAACTGCAATTGAATATGTACCATTCCTGCACCAGTTTCTCTGACTGGTGATGCTTCCAGTTTCATAGCAATTTCTAATGTTTATGACTAGGACATAATTTTCTACTGCATTAATGTTACATGTATATGGAATAATAGTGCAACGATGAACCATTTCTTATGTTTACATCATAAATCTAGAAACTTACTCTAGCCATCAAAGTTTTGAATCTCTAGTTGAAATCCCATACAAATTCAGTCGGTGATTGCTTGATTTCCTTCAACTCCATTATTCACTACAACTTAGACTTCAGTTTCTTAAAATCATCTATTATTGTGGTCCTAATATCATCTAATGTCTTCTGAGCAGTTCCTGTAGGAACAAAAAAAAACTTCATATACCAATCAACCACCCAACCCCTGAAGGTCGCAATCATCTGACTTATTTCCATAACATCATCTTGGACTTGGCATATAGTCCATACAACTTCACACAAAAACCAGTGTTTCTCTGGGTCTTCCGACCCGTTCCCATTGAATATAGGTAGTTTCATATCGTCCCTAGCCATTTTGTGCATTTGGGGCCTTGATAAACTTGAAATCATGGGACCACTACTTGGAAATTTATGACTACTATTCTGAATATTACTATTGCTTTGATTTGACTAAAAACACTTCGACACAGTTTTAGGTCTTACCTTTGATATTGGAGATGTATGCAGGGTCATGGGTATGTCACAGCCTCGGGTTTGGTATGGATATAAAACCTCTTCCTCGCCTTCTAAAATAAACATGTTCTCTTCATCTTCATTTCAATACTCACCTTCAAGATGTGGTCCTTGTTCATAGTCTTCCCATCCAGTCGCACTATAACTTTCTCTCCCAATACCAATACTTCTCCTCTTATTCGACCAGAACCTCTTCCCACTCCTCAGGAAACCACACTCTTTGTCAAACTTGCTTATTTCTTTGTGGATGATATTATCTCATCTCGCATTCTTCCTAGACCTTCTTGTTGATACACGTTCCCTCTGCATACAATCACTTTACTTGGTAGGGTTCATTTTCAAAATCTAATTTTCACATAAAATCATCTTAATCCACAATTTTAAATAATTTAAGTACCTACCTCATGGTCCTCGAAATATATCTCGTTGCTTCACTACATGACTTGACGGTGTCTATGGAAAACATAGTAATGTATCCCTCTAAAATGCTATAGGCCCAGAAGTCGACATCCCTTGAGATCCTATTGTTGACACACTATAGTCGTTAGAGGAACATAAGTGTACAACTAACAAAATCAGGATCCCCTCCTTGGAATTTTTTCTTCTAGAGTGTTAACCTTTGTAACCACTCATTTAACAAAATAGGGAATTCACTAAAAAATGCTTCATGGATATTATAATAAACGTACCTTCCTAACCATTGACCTAGAGTCAATCAAAGATTTCGATTTTCACTTTGAGAAAATTACTTCTCCTTCTGATCTAACCATGCCTTATCTCAGGATTTTTTGGATGCCAAAACATGTCCCCTAAACAATGATCCTGGTCCTGACAATGGAACTATTTGTTGGCACAAACTCAAACTAACCCAGTTTCATACCAATAAAGTCCCAAGGTATTGGTCCGACAGGATTTTAACCCTATTGAAAACACCTGTAGGGAATATGAGGTCTCACCCAAGATACCTATGGAAGCTGCAGGAACCATTTTTTTGCAGGGATGAAGGGGATTTTCATCATACTAAGCACTAAGATAATGCATAATGAGAGATCATGAACTATGACCATTGCCTAGAAATTATTTACAATGTTACCAACATTCATAGCATTAAATCAATCATGTTGATTCATACAGTTTCCATAAATATTCATTCATGCATGGTAAAACTATAGTAAATATCACATGAATACATTATGCACAACCGACACAAGGATTTTAATGTGGAAACCCAATTGAGAGAAAAACCATGAAAGTGTTCATTTATTAAAAGAGTCAATTCTCAAACGCTTCTAGTCTATGCACATAGCCTGTAGACATTTCCCAATACCCCATTAAATCATATCTGTGCACACATCTTGCAAATCAATTCCATACATGCAACTCTTCGACAAAATTGATACACTCTCTGTGACAGATACAATAACTTAGCTTTTCTTACATACTTTTTTTCCTTTTAGCTAACCCAAAAATTACGCTTGTTTACAAATATATAGCCTCTACTGGCCTATTTACATCCTGCACCCACTACCCAGTAAGTGGAGAAAAACTCTAACTAACTAACCAACCTTCCGATTGTACCTCATCAAAATGGTTATTTTTCCTTGAATTTTGCCCAAAATTTCATAGCTGACTGGTTCCTCAGTCACTCTGTCCAATCCCTGTTCATATTTCAGAGCTAACTGGTTCCTCGGTCACTATTTTGTGAGTTGATGATGTTTGTTAGGGAAAATCCATACTGATCCAAATCCTTGTTCTTCATATTCATGTCCCAAGCAGTCTATTTGGGTCTACTTGGAAACTAGCTAGTCTAGCTATCCCGGCTTATCCAACTCCTTCCAAATATTCCAACTGAGTCTTTCAATGTTCATATTTGATTTCTTTTGTTCCAATTATTTGTTTGGGACTTATTTTCAGGCCAAGCACCTTCTTATTTCTCCGGAATATTGTGGAAAGGATCTAGTTTACATATGTCGGTGTACCTAGGAAGACTTGCAGTAGACTTCAACAGTTGTTGATTTCGAAACAAAAAAGGTCCCAGTACATTGTGCAAAGGATTCTTAAGCTAGATCAGCCCCATTTTTTATGTTGTTGCACACTTTTCCTCACTTTGATCAGATCCCAAAAAATATATATGTGAATCTTTTGGTGGGTTTAACGGGAACTAGGACTAGCTGCCTCAACACTAGTTTTAATAACTAGTTCCCAACCATTGAAACATTTATGATTTAAATTTTTGTGGTTAAGTTAATATTTTCAAATATTATTCGGGGATATTATAGTCGTATAAAATCACTTTCCTCTACTCCTATGGAAACTGAGATCTTATCTTGATGAAATTTGCAGCCATGATACTATCACCAGTTAGTGATGAATTTGAATGGGAAGATGTATAAGCATCCAATGTTGATGAAGAAGTCATCTATGTTGATAGTGACTTACCAAGATATGAATATGGTTACCTTGGTGACCCAATGTACAATGAATATCAGTGGGGTGAATAAAAAAAGGATATATCAATATCTGATTTAGCAAGGAGGACAAAAGTTGTGAGGAATATGTCTCATCACTATGTAGAATATCTCTCTTTGAGGGAAGATATTCGCAAGGATATTCCCTTCAAAGTTTACTTTAAATGACAACATGAATTTTGGATGAAATATGTGGATGATACCTCATTTGAGAGCAGAAATACATCATGGGAGGAACCATGTTTTTCCAACTCATCAAGAAGAGAAGAAGAAGAAATAACCAAAGATGAAGCTCTGTTAAATTCCTTTGCAAATTCAAATGTTCTGAGGTTATTTGGTTTCTCTTCAAGAAGAGTCTCCCCAAGTGATGATCAAAATAACATTCAATATGGATAAATCTCAAGTATATTGAAATAACATGACCATGAAGATTTTTCTTTTGCCCCATTACTCCAAGAAGAAGATGAAGAGGATCCATGCGTAATTGAAGACCTAATAGTACAACATCTAGTTATTGGAAGTCTGGGAAGTAAAATCACTTCCAGTTTCGTCGTTGGTGATCTCAAAATAATTGCAAAGGAGGATGATGTTGTCAATAGTGGTAAGACATATTTTGGATCATAACCAAAAGAAGAACATAGATCATATCTGAAATCATCATTTGAAATTCATAATGAAGTGGAAGACAAGTCCACGCCAATTGTGTGTGAACTAGAGAATTTGGAGGAAGAAATCATGCAAAGGGATGAACACAATTTAGATATTTATGTTCCCTTGTGTCACAATGAGGAGAGTTTTGAAATGAGTGAGTAGCTAAATCCCACTATCATATTTAGGACAGTTTTGAAATGAGTGAGTAGCCAAATCCCACTATCATTATTGAGGAGAGCCATGAACAACCTAGCCTTGCAAGTGGGAAAGTAGAGACAAAGATACATGAAGAGGAGTGCAAGTCACTGTAAGGTATTTGCAATGAAGGATAAGAATAATTTTCCCATGAGCAAGAAAGAAATATTTTTCAGCAATGGAAGAAGAAAAAGGATCAACCCCTCAATCACCACCTGAACTTCATCATGAAGTTGATCCAAATAAATAAGAAGAGGATTTTTTTCTTGAAGATTCCCACTCATTCACATGGCCTTTGGAGATGAGCGAAAGGAATATCAATGAGGCCTTGAGAATTCTGCATGACACTATGAAATTGGTGTCAAATTCCTGTTGGAGAGTTGCATCAATGGAAGAATCATTTTCTATTGAATATTTGAAAGCTCTTCGGAAAGCAATGACAACTATCAAAGTTAATTTCTTGCATTTGCTTTCTAATAGAGATCATTTGATGGAGCTTGTGAAGATGTATCATGGTGCATCTCTGAGGGATGCAGAAGGAATTGGAAAGATCACTTATGAGTTGGAATCCACCCATGATTCTTTGAAGAGTACTCTTAGTGCACTTCAAGAGTTTGAGAATCATAATTAGTAGTTTCATGGGAAGTTCCAAGATACATCCTCCTTCTCCTGCATTCTAGACATTCATTTTCATATGTTGATTTCATTTGTGATCCAGAGGAGAAACTTCATGTGATGGTGGCACATGAGGCACATTCAGTTTTGCATGTGCTTGAAGAGTTTGAAGTTAAGAAAGATGAAGGACAAGAACCTATGCATTGTCGAAGAGGTTATGAGTTGCCTCTAGGAGGTTGTTGCACAATTTTGGAAGCACATGATCTCATTGCAGTTTAGCCATCCACAAGACTAATGGAGGGTGTTTGGAAAATTTTGGTTCATTGTTTGTCGTCCCACATATGGAATCCATTGCATATAGGGATGAATATTGGGTAAGAGGATACTTTCCCTTGGTGCCACATGAGGAGCAGGAGGCTCTCCCTTTTTATGTTGATGACTTGATGATCAAACCTTGGGGTTTGAAAATCACACCAGTCCCTTACCAATTTGTTGAGAAGTAGAAGAGGAATTTATTTGATGTCTCCATTATGCATAGTGATGCATGGGATTTCCACTTGATCCATTTGAGTGAAAGAAGAGATAAAAATTTAAGCTCTTGGGCTAGAGAGAACCTTGCACATGGGGAAGCTACATGGTTTCCATTTGGATAAATAAGTTGTAGTTTGGATTCCTCTATTGATTGGGTACGTGTAGACATGTTGGAATGGATCAACCCTAAAGATGAGTTTTCTTATTTCATTCGTCGAAAAGGGTATGGTTCATCACACAAATTTTATGAGTAGTTGCATGCACATACATGGATCCTCGATGATGTCTAGAGGACATGGGATTGTCTCCTATGTCAAGTGGATGCAAATGATGTGAGTATCAGTGTTGGTTTGCACAAGGAGCATAAGGAGTTTCATGTTGGGTTGGAGAGACTCACAGAGATCTGGTTTTGGAAGATACAGTCTAGATAGTGGGATCTTGGCACTCCTCAAAATAATAGATTGGTACATATGTTAGTGATGGATGAGGGAGCATGGAAAAGACTGTGGGATCCTAGTATTGTTTGGCATGTATGTGTTTGACACTCTACATATCTCATGTTCATTTGGGACCCAGGAATCATTCTTGGTATCAACTTACTTGGCTAGAAGAACTATGTAGTAGTAGTGGGGAAATATACATATCTTAGGAAGAAAGAGGTGCATAAGGGTAATTCTTCTCTCAAAATTGATTTCCACTCTGGCCATCACCATCAGATTCTCTTGGAGAAATTTTTTTTGCAAGAAAAATTCCTTTGCTTTTATTATGATCATTTCAAGTTTGCATGCATGAACTTTGGCCTAGATAACACACCTATGGTTTCACCCTCTTTCATGAGCAAAGAATACAACAAGAAATTTGGTGTTTTTCATTTGCTTCCTTGGGTAGCATTGTGATACATTGTAGGATGTTGGAAAGTCATTATCTCAGTTTAGGAGCTACAACGTACTCTGGGGTAGAACAAAAATTCTATGATAGTTTGCTTGAATGTAGAATTGGAAAGATTGATCTTCTGCTTAAACCAAAGAAGGTGGGTGCCTACATAAAGAGGAATTGGCTTACCTGTGCTTAATACTTTTCCCAAGTTATGACCAATCTTAGTAAATCCATCGGATGTGAAGCACTTTGTATAAGATCTCTCCATTTGAGAGAGAATATGGTTGTTCAAGTTAGGAGAGAATTTTATTGTTGTGATGAGAACTCAATAAAGGTTCTCAAATTAATGAAGGAAGTATTGATTTTTTTCCCTATGTCTGTCTCCCTAAATTTTGTGTCATCAGTTGTGCTTGAGGATGATGCTTTGGAAGAAGGAATAATGTTGTATTTGATGAACATCCCATTGCTAAATAAGAGTAAGTTGTGCATCCCATGGGACCATATTGAAAAGGATACGAGCTTGGGCCAAGTTTGATAATAAAAAAATGGTTCACGAAAAAAATTGAATCAAGAGGATGTTGAGGGCAGTCTCTACAAAAGAGTCATCTACTATGTAGGGGAGATTCACTGGAATATTGAAGCAAAATATTGGAGGGAGTGCTCATTCTCATCATGCATCTTTTTCAATTTCTTGAGAACAATTAAATTTCGGAAGGGAGGACTATAATGTCCCCAAATCTTGATAGGAGCTTTATACCCATTCAGTTCCATGGGCAAGAGGAAATAATGCTAGCCTATGAAATTCCTATCCAAAACAATTAATTAACACGAAATAATTTTGTATTATAGTTGCGGGGATAAAATAAAATAAAAAGGATGCAATTGGTATTTTGTGTTATTTGATGTTATTTATTTTACAAATTGAAAAGTTCAAATAAAAAAAGGATACCATGAGGGAGCATAAGCGATAAGGTGGGCCTCAAAGGTTTCCTTGCATAAATTTAGAAACATTAGCACACAACAAGGAAATCGATGAAAGAAGGAAACTAACACAAAGGAAAGAAAAGCACAGAAAGAAGGAAACTAGCAAAGGGTAGGAAAAGCAGAGAAAAGAAGGAAACTGGAAAAAAGACGGGAAAATCTAGGAAAAGCAAAAATCCAACACAAATCATGGAATAGCATATCAAAGCAAGGAAATATCACAAAGCACAAAAGAAACCCAAAGAAAGCAATTCCTAAATCAATCAACGAGGGTGCATGGTTGAGCTAGGAACCACAAGCCACGAATTCAATCTTTCCTAAGAAGCTACCTAATTTATAAATGAAGGAGGGAACACCACTAGCACATATTTTGTTCATTTGTGAATTGATCATGGTTGTGTATATTGTTTTTACTTGGGTGATGTGCCGCTTGTCCTGAGTAAGGAGATGCGCCCCAATTACTACTAGTTGAATATTCAACTTGCCATTAAGGAGTTTTCTACTCAACCATTCTCATAGAGTTCTATTGCAGGTCCACTTTATCCTTCTAATCATTGGAAATTCGTCAAAAGATTTGATGTCCTAGAGAGCTCAAATTTCCTAGTTTCATATCTCTTTTGGGGAATTCTCTATTGTAATGAAGGATGCACCATACTAAGTTCTCTATGGATGTTATGACATAATTTTTTAACACCAAAAATTGTTCACCTAGCTCTATATGGTCCAAACGATAATTATACATCATTATCCTACCATTATTTCCTCTATTTTGACCTTCACAACTAAAATTCCACCAAATATGGTCCAAAACATTATTATTCCTTCACCATAAATACAGGGAAGTTGAGAATTTATTGTGATTTATCCCCTCTCTCCAAAAAGGACAAAAAAAACCTAAAATGAGAATGGGTCAAAAACCTTATATAAATAACATGCACAATAAAATACCATGGGTCAAAAAACCTTGGAGAATCCTATAAATACATTGTGAAGGTCTCACCACAAACACAGTTTTCACTCATTCATTAGATTCCTACACCTTTCACCATTATTCCCATATTTTTCCATATCATTTCCATGGTGTATGTTGAGCTTTCTCCATACCCACTTGGATCTATTCCCCCTATTTTGATAGCCATTAGTGGAGATGACTGGAGAACCAGACCATGGAATCGATGGACCATTTCCTCATACATTTGCAGTGCCCCACATTACTAAAAGGTATGCATGCTATTATTTTTTATTAGTTAGATCAAATATATAAAAATCAAAAAATACTGCTATTGTTATCATTTGTTATTGGAAGACGAAGTTGAGAGATCCTTCGCATCATGAACTCTACCCTATGATCTAGTTGACCTAAGGTAGGTGATTTTGCACATAGAAGGGGATAAATACATACTACATAATCCTCATGATGTATTTGGTCCTATGATGTATTGGATTCCAGTCCTAAAATAATATTCTACAGAAAAATCTACTCTTCTCCTTCATGTTCACACTGTACTTGGAGTTCAATGACTTTATGACTAGTTTTCATAATCTTAGTAGTAGACTATCTTATGCTAAGTGATTTTCAATTTTGTGAGTTTTTTATGTTAATTTAGGACAAATACATACTAATCCAAATCCTTTTTCTTTAGATTCATGTCCCTAATAGTCTATTTGGGTCAACTTGGAAACTATCTAGTTTAGCTGTCCTGATTTGGACAACTTCTTCCAAATATTCCAACTCAGCCTTCTAGTGTTCAGATTTGATTTATTTTGTTTCGATTAGTTGGTTAGGACTTAATTTCAGGCCATCCACCTTATAATTTCTCCCAAATATTTTGGAAATGATATAGTTTGCATATGTTAGTGTACCTATGAAGCCTATGAGTAGACTTCAGCAGTACCTGATTTCGAAACATAAAAAGTCCCGGTACATTATGTAAAGGATTCTTAAGCTAGATCATACCTATTGTTTATGTTTATGTACACCTCTCCTCACTCTTATAAGATCCCATAAATTCCATTTGTGAATTTTTGGGTGGGTTTAATGGAGACTAGGACTAGCTACCTCAACACTAGTTTTAATAACTAGTTCCCAATCTTTGAAAATTTTCTAATTGAAATTTCTATGGTTAAGTTCATATTATCCAATCTGATTTGGGGATATTACACAACGAACATGTTCCCTCCTAGCATACATGTGACCATCATCATCACAACAACTTTGGGAACGTATCTCAACACAACCCTCCCACGACCACGGGTATCATATTAACATAGGGTCGATAATGACTATCATACTATTTCTCTCTGTAATATTATTTAGAAAGAGATGACAAATATTATCTCTAATAAAAGTATATCTATGTTGGATAAGTTCATATCGAATGAATATTTCGTGTTTATATTCAATATACATACATTGGATGTGGTGGGTATGGATCAAGAGTGTTTACACTCCATCAAGACCAGATATATTCATGCTTTTATTCTGCGGCACTTCTTCTTCATTTGTGGTTTTGATTAATGGCCCCCCTTCATCCTTTTTAACTTGTAGCAGAGGCCTTCACCAAGGTTTTCCCTTATCTCCATTACTTTTTCTTTTGGATATAGAAGATCCTAGTAGACTTATCATTAAAGAAAAATTTGGTGGGAAGGTAAAATTTATAAAAATTTCCAATTCACTTTTTATTTCTCACCTTTTATTTGTGGATGGTGTGCTTATATTTGGATGTGGATCAAAAGTGGAAAAGGAGGTCTATAAATATATATTTGATACTTTTTGTGTTGCTTCTAGTATGGCAATAACTCCCCAAAAATATTAGTTTCTTGTAAATTGTTTTGATGACAGGATTTGTGAACAAATATCTTCAATGTTCCCTTTCCATATGGAAAGATTGATCATGACTTAAAATATCTTGGATTTTGTTAAGCCCTTAATGATGGAACATTACCCCATATAGTGTGGCTCATTACTCCCTATATTGTGGTGCATTACATATTATTTATATCGTCTTGGTTCTATTAGTTGTTATTGTACACATTTGTCTCCTATATATAAGGAGATATTCTCATTTTAGTCATCATAGTATCTTATCTTGTCTTGTGTACTCAATACATTGTGTAAGGAGGTTCCTCCCTCGAATATGATTGATATTTATCTTTGTTATTAATTGTTAAGGCATGTATTACTCTCTGATTGTCTGTTTATACTCTTTTTTATGATATTTATGGGACTTGGTTGCATAACATTTGGTATCAGAGCTCTTTCCTCGGAACTGGCTTCTGCAAGACGAGTAATCTTGGAAATTTTGATAAAAATAATTTTGTACAAGGATTCAGAGAAAGTTGCTAAGAACCCATTTCTAAAGAAGGACAAAATATCTTGAGTCCAAAATTCAAATCTTGATCCATTACAATTTTGGAGATAATTGCGGAGGAATATAGGATTTTTTACTAGTCCAAAACCTAGTCTAAAACAGGTGTTCTAGGGAAAAAGGTCATAACTGAGGCATCTAAGATCCAAATGGATTGATACCAATTTAATATGAAATAATATGGACTAGGGTATTTATGGTAGAAGTTTTAGCTACATAAACAAAAAATTGAACACATGGCATACAGTACACATGCGCTCTTCTGGACAGGACAAAAATAAGAAGCTTTGTGAGATTTGCAATAAATTTTTTGGCACATCCAAATTAGGTCAGACTTGAGGAATTGGAAAGAGGGAAGATCAGGGTACCACGTTACTAGATTTCAAACCATAAAGAGTTGAAATTCAAATTTTACCTTAGTTACAAGTCGGCCCTAAAACAGTATTCCAATCGGAGTTTGAAAAAGGTACGTCATTTTGCATTTGAATAGATTTTAGTAGAAGGGTCTGTTTGTGCTAAACCCTAGGGTGTGGTATATATTTATTGTTCAAAATTCAACCAAAAGGAAGTGGAAATAATCACACTCCACTCAAACCCATAGAGGATTCATCCTCGACATATGATGAAATGGAATACATATCGTTTAGAGTGTCCAAGTTGGAATTTATGATTAAAGGAAATGTGAAATCGATGACTTAGTTAAATTGGAAAAGAATATGGCTCGTAAAGAGGATCTCAAATGGATGGCTAGTAAAGAGGATCTCAAAGGGATGGCTAGAAAAGAATATCATGAAGACGTGAAGAAATTGATGAAGGCTATAAAACATAATTTTATTCCTCATTTATCTACTCAAGAAGAGGATAAGAAGGAAAAAGATGACTTATTCCAGTCACGTCTAGAGAAAATTGAAAAACAATTGGAGAGTAGGAAGTTGGAGTCCTCAAAAGTTGATGATTCACAACAACATCATGGGTTCAATTCAGGTCCAAGAAACTATTTTATCCTGAAGATTTACCTGATAAATTTTGATGGAAAGGATCCAATCACATGAATTTTTCAGATGGGGCAATTCTTTGATCTACACCAAGTGCCCATTATGCAAAAGGTAACTATTGTATCCTTGTATTTAGAACTTGATCAATTTGTATGGTACCAATGTCGTTGTGACCATAAAAAGGACTCTATTATCTCTTGGTCTATATTCACAGAAAAATTGATTACACATTATGGGGATATAGATAGCAACACCTTATTCAGTTAGTTGGTAAAAATCAAGCAAAACGGTTCAGTGACAGAACACATCAAGCAATTTTAGCAACTAATTCTTAGAGTGAAGAACATTTCAGAAGATAATTTGTTAGATCTCTTTATTGGAATCTTGAAATATAACATTCAACATGAGGTGTGTCTCTTTGAAACATCATCTCTAGAGAATTCTTTCATGATGAAAAGGAAGGTTGAAAGTAAAAATATGGCAATGACTAATAGAAAGGCCTTCTCCAACACATATAGAGAAAATAATGTTCCTTCTTCTAAACCACCACAAAGGTTGACACCCCAACAACTAGATGAAAGAACAATAGAAGGATTATGCTTTAATTGTGACATCAAGTATAGTAAGGGACATAAGTGCAATGAGAAGAAATTATTCTACA
This sequence comes from Pseudotsuga menziesii, assembly GCA_001517045.1. Lineage (NCBI taxonomy): Eukaryota > Viridiplantae > Streptophyta > Pinopsida > Pinales > Pinaceae > Pseudotsuga > Pseudotsuga menziesii. The sequence goes on along the minus strand of LPNX010551735.1, from coordinate 86,278 downwards.
TAGATTATGAATAGGAAGAACCAAGAGAAGAGGAAGCAGATCAAAAAGAGGCGATTTCAGAAGAAATAGAAGAGTCCACTTCAAAAAAAATTAATCCCACCATATCTTGCCATGCATTGGCTGTAATTAGCACTCCTAAAACTCTTAACATATAAGGATACATCATAAAGAAGAAGGTAACAATGTTGATTGATTCTGGTAGTACTCATAATTTCATTCACTGTAAATAATCCAAAATTCTTAATTGCTTTGTATATCCAGCATCAAAGTTTCAAGTAATGATTGTAGATGGAGGAACTATAAATTTCTCAAGTAAATGCCATAATATAAATATGGATATGGGGGAGTATGTATTGAATAGTCCAATGATTGCTATCCCAATGGGTGGTGTGTTATGTTGTCTTAGGTTTCCAAGGGTTACAATCATTGGGAAGATTGGATTTTAATTTTCAAAAACTTTTCATGAAATTTTCATGGGAAGGAAAAGAATATGAGTTAAATGTTATCACAGGAAAAATGAGCAATGATAAGCTCTAATGGTATGACAAAGTTCTTAAAAAATGGACATCAAGGTGTAGTTGCACAATTATGCTCATTAGATGTTCAAACCTCAAAGTTCCCTATCTCCCTAGATCTCCAAAGGGTCATTATTAAGCATTCCAATGTATTAGAATATATTCCCAAAGGTCTTCCACCTACTCATGAATTTGATCATGCTATCCACTCAATTCGAGATAGTGTTCCTCCTAATATCAGATCTTACCGATATCCCTATAGCCAAAAGAGTGAAATTGAGCATGTGGTTGTTGAAATGTTAGAGGGTGTCATAATTAGGCCTATCCAAAGTTCTTACTCTGCACTAGTGGTAATGGTATCCAAGCCAGATGGATCATGGTGTATGTGTCCTTATTATAGATAGCTCAACAAGATCACCATTAAAGATAAGTTTCTCATTCCTGTTATCGATGAATTGTTAGATGAATTACAAAGAGAAGTTGTCTTCACAAATTTGGATCTTTGTTCTGGGTATCATCATATTTGAATGAAGGATGAAGACATCCCCAAAACAACATTCATAACTCATGAAGGTCACTATGATTTTTTGGTCATGCCATTTGGTCTAAAAAATTCACCTTCCACATTTCAAGGTTTGATGAACAGTTATTTTCAAGAATTTCCTTAGAAAATTTGTGCTGGTATACTTTGATAATATATTAATCTATAGAAATTCTTGGGAAGAACATGTTCAACATGTTGACAGGGTAATACAACTACTAAAGGAGAAAGAACTGTATGCAAAACCCTCAAAAATTTTCTTTGGGATAAAAGAGGTAGAGTATTTGGGTCATATTGTATCTCATGAAGGTGTCAAGGTAGACCCTAAAAAAATTAAACCCATGATGGACTAGACGATTCCCAAAAACCTGAATAATCTTTGAGGATTCTTAGGTCTGACAAAGTACTATCGCAATTTTGTTCAAAACTATGGAAGAATAGCAGCTCCTCTAACAGTGTTACTGCATAAAGATGCATTTTCTTGGACTCTAGAAGAAACTCAAGCTTTTCAACAACTCAAAGAGGCCATGTGTAAATCTCTTGTTTTGGTGACACCAAACTTCACCAAAACCTTTATTGTGGAATGTCATACTTCAGGAAAAGCAAGAAGGACACCCTCTTTCCTTCACAAGTCATCCTATCAAGGGAAAGAACTTGAAAAAGCCCATTTATGAGAAGGAGATGTTGGAAATACTACATGCCCTGAAGAAATGGGTCCCTACCTTATAGGGATACATTTCAAGGTTAAAAATGATCACTATAGCATTAAATACTTCTTGGAACAAATGCTATCTTCAGAAGAGAAACGAAAATGGGTGACAAAGATGTTGGGATATGACTTTGAAATCATCTACAAAAAGGGGAAGCAAAATTTTTTCGTAGATGCACTCTCCATGAAATATGAGGGTGTTGAAGCATTACTCTATACTATTTTGATCATCTAACCATATTGGATAGCTAATGCAATAGACGAATGAAAAAATGACAAAAAAATATGGACATTTATTCAAAATATGTTGATGTATTTGTAACTTTGGAATGTATTCACTTGTATATTTTATATATTGTACCCCAATGTTTCTATCAGGAAGTATTTGTAATGTAATTGAGTCATGTCACACCCCAATGTTCCTATCGAGAGAATCAATAATGTAAAAAAGTCATGTAAAGTCATAGAGGGTAACCCTCCTTATTGTTCAAGGGTTAAAGTCCCCACAGTTTCGGGGCACTAGGGTTATTAGACTTTCCTAGAGAAGTCGGCCCTAGTAAGTTATTTTCAAGTCGAGAATTAGTAGAAATAGAGAGTGAGCCTCTCTATTTATCACATGCATCACTCACACTCAGTTGTAGCGTATGAGTGAGAGAGAAGAAGCTGGGATAAGAGAGAGAATAGCTGTTGGAGATCATCTTACTGTCTTTGGGTTTTACTATTGCCATTGGTGCTTATTCTATCTAAGAGGAAGTTGTGGGGTTTTCTCCTTCATGGTTTCCCCAAGGAAAATCTTTGTGTCCATTATCTCTTGTGATTGATTGATTGATGTACATGTTGTTCTCTCAGATAAGATCCTAAGATAATAATGTCTATTTGATAAAAATCTAACATGGTATCAAAGCTAACCTGAGAAGAAGACATTGTGCAGCTATGGAAGCTAGGGTTTCTTATTTTTTGTCTCTCTCTCCACAATCCATCAGAAAAAGGAGGCTATACTAAACCTCCATTTAAGGGCGCATCTTTTTGTCGAAGCAAAATCTGATTCTGACCATTTTTAGTTTTTGACCTACCACTACATCGGGAAATTATGGATTTTCACTAAAGAGGAATTTTTGAGTGAGCCCAGACTAGGATTGTTCTCCTCCTCAAAATCGAATTTTATAGACAAGAATCAAGGTTTTTGGTTGGGTAGAACTCCAGGAAAGTGAAACCCTAATATGCCTTGGAACTAGAAAACCAGCACTGCAAAAGATCAGCTCCAGATTCAGTTTTCAGCTTCTCTAACTGGTAAGATCTAAAACCTTTGTATTTCCATTTGAGGTTCTTAGTTAAGATGTCTCATCACACCAAGCTTGATGAAAATCTTGAGGGATTTGTTAACTTCTGAGCTTCGAAGTATAGGATCTCCCTGGTCCTTGAAGAAAATGAGTTGGACTCTTACATCACTGAAGAGGTTCCAGTTCCAAAGGGAGATGAGGCTAAGTCCTTACATAAAAGGAAATTGGCCATGGCTAAGAGGATTATTGTTGATTCAATCAAGGATCACCTCATACCATAGGTGTCCTTCCTAAAGACACCTAAAGAAATGTTTGATGCCTTGACTAAGCTATTTGAAGGGAAGAACATTAATCGGAATATGACTTTGAGGAACCAGTTGAAGAACATAAAGATGTAGAATGAGGAGACCATACAGTCATACTTTACAAGGGTCTCCCAGATCAAAGAACAACTTGAAGTAGTGGATGAAGAAGTGGAGAATGAAAAGATTGTGATGACCACCTTAAATGGTCTCCCTAGGTCATGGGATTCTTTCATCCAAGGAATCTCTGCTAGAAAGAAGCTAATCAAGTTCAGTAGGTTGTGGGAAGAGTGCTCAAAAGAAGAAGCTCGAATAGTAGCTCGAGAAGAAAAGATGGGAAATGAAAATCAAGCTCTCACAGTACACTCCAAGAAAAGCAGAAGGGACAATCATCATCACCAAGGTAAGCATTCTCACCAAAAAGATAACTTTGTAAGATCAAACAAGGATCTATCCAAACTTAGATGCTATACATGTGATGAAAGAGGACACTTTGGTAGAAATTGTCCTATGAATAAGAGTGGTTCTAAAAATAAGAAGAACCACAAAATAAGACATCATGTTCACACTACAGAGGATGATCATCCTACTAGGAAAAGAGTCAAACAAGAAATTGAAGACTCTTCAAGTGATGAAGAATATGTTCTGATCTCTGCCCTCATGGAAACTGTCACACATGGAAGCAAATATTAGCTTATTGACAGTGGGGCTTCCAAGCACATGAAGGGATTCAAGGAATATTTTGTGAAACTATCCAAACATAATTCACCCCATAAGGTAAAACTTAGGGATGACTACCAATATCCCATAAAAGGTAGTGGTGAATCCTCCTACAAGCTAGACTCTAGAAAGTCTATGAAAATGAAGGATGTCTTGTTTGTACCAGGACTAAAGAAGAATCTTCTCTCCATATCGGCATTGGATGCAAAAGGCATGAGGGTTGCATTTGTAGATGGACAAGTCCTCATGTGGCCAAAAGGAAAGACTATTGACAATGCAGTAGTAATTGGAGAGCAAGAGGGAGGATTATACAAATTGAAGGGCCAGCCATACAGTAGTAAAGTATGACTGTATGAGGAGACCATATAGTCATACTTTACAAGGGTCTCCCAGATCAAAGAACAACTTGAAGTAGTGGATGAATAAGTGGAGAAGGAAAATATTGTGATGACCACCTTAAATGGTCTCCCTAGGTCATGGGATTCTTTCATCCAAGGAATCTCTGCTAGAAAGAAGCTAATCAAGTTCAGTAGGTTGTGGGAAGAGTGCTCACAAGAAGAAGCTCAAATAGTAGCTCGAGAAGAAAAGATGGGAAATGAATATCAAGCTCTCACAGTACACTCCAAGAAAAGAAGAAGGGACAATCATCATCACCAAGGTAAGCATTCTCACCAAAAAGATAACTCTGTAAGATCAAACAAGGATCTATCCAAACTTAGATTCTATACATGTGATGAAAGAGGACACTTTGGTAGAAATTGTCCTATGAATAAGAGTGGTTCTAAAAAGAAGAAGAACCACAAAAGAATACATCATGTTCACACTACAGAGGATGATCATCCTACCAGGAAAAGAGTCAAACAAGAAAGTGAAGACTCTTCAAGTGATGAAGAATATGTTCTGATCTCTGCCCTCATGGAAACTGTCACACATGGAAGCAAATATTAGCTTATTGACAGTGGGGCTTCCAAGCACATGAAGGGATTCAGGGAATATTTTGTGAAACTATCCGAACATAATTCACCCCATAAGGTAAAACTTAGGGATGACTACCAATATCCCATAAAAGGTAGTGGTGAATCCTCCTACAAGCTAGACTCTAGAAAGTCTATGAAAATGAAGGATGTCTTGTTTGTACCAGGACTAAAGAAGAATATTCTCTCCATATTGGCATTGGATGCAAAAGGCATGAGGGTTGCATTTGTAGATGGACAAGTCCTCATGTGGTCAAAAGGAAAGACTATTGACAATGCAGTAGTAATTGGAGAGCAAGAGGGAGGATTATACAAATTGAAGGGCCAGCCAAAACAAGCTTTGGTTCATGACTCAGTAGAGCCAAATGAACTTTCGCATAAAAGGCTTGCACATGTGCACTACAGAGCACTACCAATTGCAAGCAAAGTTATTAAAGGACTTCCATGAATGCAGGAAAAACATGAAGGAGTTTGCAAAGGATGTGCGAAAGGAAAGAACACAAAGAAGACATTTCCAAGTACCGAAAGCAAGGAAAAAGGAATCCTGGAAATCATTCACTTCGATGTATGCGGTCCGATGTCATCCAGCTCATTAAGCGGGTATGTATACTATGTTTCTTTCATTGATGATTTTTCTAGGAACACATGGATATACTTCATGAAAAACAAAGATGAAGTATTCAACAAGTTCAAAGAGTTCAAAGCTTTGATCAAGAATCATACAGAAAATAAAATTAAGACCTTTCGATCAGACAATGGCGGATAATTCACATCAAATGAATTCAAAGAATTATGCAGAGATTCAGGGATTAAGATGGAGTTGACCACTCCATATAATCCACAGCATAACAGGGTTGCAGAAAGAAATAATAGAACGATTATGGAAGCTACAAGGGCAATGCTTCATGATCAAGATCTTCCTATGCATCTATGGGAAGAAGCTGCTAGAATAGATGTGTCTGTATAGAACCGTACTCCGCATAAAGTACTCGAGAACAAGACACATGAAGAATTCTTCTTCGGAAGGAAACCAAAAGTTAATCATCTCATTTGGTTCTCCAGTGTACATACACATTCCGAAAGAAAAGAGAACAAAGTTAGATCCTTTAGGGAAGAATGGTATATTTGTGGGATATAGTGAAAGTTTGAAAGCTTACAGAATATACTACCCAGGATTCAAGAAGATCAACATAAGTAGAGACTTAACATTCGATGAAGATTCATCTTACAACAAATCCAGAAAGAGACCAGTTGAAGACTCTGAAGAAACAGAAGTACCCAGAATTCAAGATACAACTATGAATGATGCAAATCAAGATGAATATTGAGAAATAGAAGAACCCCAGGAACCTGCAAATCCACCCCAAGAGAAGAATCCTCATAAGAGGAAACCTGCATGGGTACGAGAGGCTATCCAAGGTGCATAAAGATATGGGGCTCCAGAAGAAGTGCACATAGAAAGGAAAAGAACTAGGTCCTACTATGTCTGTGTAGCACTATTGTGTGACTTCATTGATAAAGAACCTTCCAACTATGAAGAAGCAGCAAAGAAGAAAGAATGGAAGGATTCTATGATCGAGGAGTACCATTTTGTCATGAAGAATGATGTCTAGGATGTTGTCAAAGACCATAGGGGAAGTCTATCATGACTTCAAAGTGGATATACAAGATCAAGCATGCTGCAGATGGTAGCATAGAGAAATATAAAGCAAGATTTGTGGCTCGTGGCTTCTCTCGGAAAGAAGGGATAGATTATGAAGAGACTTTTGCACCTATATCCAGATACACTTCCATCCGATCGGTACTTGCTCTAGCTGCAGTAATGAAATGGAAAATACACCAAATGGATGTCAAGACTACTTTCTTGAATGGTGTAGTAGAAGAAGAAGTGTATGTGGAGCAGCCACTAGGTTTTGAGACACCTGACAGGGAGACTCATGTGTGTAAATTGAAAAAATCCCTGTATGGTTTGAAACAGGCACCCAAGACATGGTATGGTAGAATTGATGACTTCCTATCCAGTTTGGGCTTTACCAAGAGTATAGGAGATTCCAACCTTTACTACAAGGTTGAAGAAGCGAACATAGTGATACTCCTACTGTATGTAGATGACCTGTTTGTAACAGGTGAAGATGGGTTGATTGTTGATACAAAGAGGAATCTTGTTGCCGAGTTCAAGATGAAGGACATGGGTATGATGCACTACTTTCTAGGCATGGAGGTGTGGTAGAATGTGGCTGGAATCTCTCTGGGACAAGGGAAGTATGCAGTAAATATCCTGAAGAGGTTCGAGATGAAGGACTGTAAGGCCATGACCAAACCTATGGCATCAAACCTGAAGCTATTGAGTGATGCTTAATCAGAGTCGGTTGATGCTACGATGTATCCTCAGATGATTGGTTCCTTGATGTACCTAACAAATATGAGACCAGATATTTGCTTTGCTATGAACACATTGAGCCAGTTCCTGACAGATCTTAGACATGTTCACTTGATTGCTGCAAAGCATATTCTGAGGTACCTAAAGGGTACAGTTGATTATGGGCTCAAGTATGAGGCGATTCAAAAGATTAACCTAGAGGGTTATGTTGATTCAGATTGGGCAGGAAGTGTCGTTGATAGGAAGATCACTTAGGGGTGCTGCTTCAGTATGGGATCAGGTGTGATCTCTTGGTTTAGCAGGAAGCAATCTTGCATGGCACTGAGTACAGCTGAAGCAGAATATGTCATAGCTTGTTCATCTAGTTGTGAGGCAGTGTGTCTAAGAAAGATACTATCTGATTTGTTTGATCTTTAGTTGGATGCTATGTTAAATTTTCATATGCTAAGCGAGATCATTAGTATTTCATTTCAATTTCATAACAAAAGCATATAAACAGGATCACTGAAAGATAGACAAGCACAACCATACAAAAGGAACACAAATATTTATCCTAGGAAAACCCTAAAGGGAAACACCCAGCAAAAGCTTCCTCAATATAGATGCCCCAAAAGATAAAAGGTAAAACGAAAAGGGAGATCAAAGACTGATCCTCCTCCTTCTCCGGCTACTTCTCTCTCCTCCACTAATGCGCTACACAAGTGAGAGTGTGTGTTCGAAATGAGGAGAGCCAAACCTCTATTTATATTCATCCATTCACTTTAATTATCAATTCCTACATGTAGGCTTGAGTTAATCATGTAGGCTCGAGTTACACATGTAGGCTCGAGTTACACACGTAGGCTCAAGTAACCACACTGGGGTGTTAATGACCCATTTTTACAATTAGAGGGGACTGCCTGATGAATCTTATTATTTCTTTTGATTAGAAGCATCGGGGTACAAAGTAATACAAGTGGTTCTCCCGGTAGGACCATTGGGGACCACAAAAAGATACATATAGAATATTCTTCAAAGTTACAATATTTCAACACTCCCCCTTAACTAGAAGGGTATTCTACAACAACAACAACAACAACAATAATAGGAGAGATATTGAGGACATCATCAACATCATGAGGGTAACACATCTATAAATCATTGGAATCTTTTTCAACATCATGTAGTCTTCATCTTCAATCTTCAGTCTTCAGCAACATCAACACTTTGACTGCTTCGATCAGCAACAACTTGACCTTTTGATCAGCAGCAACATCTTCAGCACTTTGACCTTTCGATTAGCAACATCTTCAGCACTTTGACCTTTCAATCAGCAACAACATCTTCAGCACTTTGACCTTTCGATCAGCAACATCTTCAGCACTTTGACCTTTCGATCAACAACAACATCTTCAGCATCTTGACTTTTCGAACAGCAACATCATCATCATCATACTCTGATCAGTAACATCGTGATCAGCACCATCATCATCATACTTCAATTTTTGAACAGCATCATCATCATCACATTCTGATCTTTCGATTAGTAAGTCATCATCATCACACTCTGATCTTTTGATCAGTACATCGTCATCATCACACTCTGATCTTTCGATGAGTACATCGTCATCATCACACTCTGATCTTTCGATCAGTACGTCATCATCATCATACTCTGATCTTTTGATCGGTACGTCATCATCACACTTTGATCTTTCGATCAGTACAGGATCATCATCATACTCTGATCTTTCGATCAATACGTCATCATCATTAGCAGCAACCTGCAATCCACATCCCAAAGACAAAAAAGTCTTTGGTTCACTTTTGGACTTAAAGTCCAAGGATGATGCAATCCCCACCACATTCTCAACAACCGAAGTTATCGGATTGATTATGGGATAATCAGTCCCTATCACTTTAGGACTAAGTCCAAGGATGATGCAATCCTACCACATTCACAAGGACCGAAATATCTGGATACATTTTGAACCGAGGTTCAGGGATGATGCAATCCCACCACATTCATGGGGGCTGATACCTCTAGATACATTTTGAACCAAGGTTCAGGGATGATGCAATCCCACCACTTTCACGGGGGCTGAGACCTTCGGATACATTTTGAACCGAAGTTCAGGGATGATGCAATCCCACCACTTTAACAGGGGCTAAGACCTCCAGATACATTTTGAACCAAGGTTCAGGGATGATGCAATCCCACTACATTCACAAGGGCTGAGACCTCTGGACACATTTTGAACCGAAGTTCAGGGATGATGCAATCCCACCACATTCACAGGGGTCGAGACCTCCGGATACATTTTGAACCGAAGTTCAGGGATGATGTAATCCCACCACATTCACGGGGGTTGAGACCTCCGGATACATTTTGAATCGAAGTTTAGGGATGATGCAATCGCACTACATTCTCGAGGATCGAAGTCACTGGATCTATTCTGGACAGATGTCCCAGGATGATACAATCCCTCTTCATTCTCGAGGACCTAGGTCACTGGATCACTTATGGATAGACGTCCCGGGATGATACAATCCCTCTTCATTCTCGAGGACCGAGGCCATCATATCACTTTAGGGAAGGTGGCCAGGGATGATACAATCCCATTGCAACATGGCTACTCCCCCTTTCGAGGAAGGTCCTTCCAAACCACACCAAGCTTGTCTCAAAAGTGTTCGAACTTTACCCGAGACAGAGGCTTTGTCAGCACATCATCATCTAAACCATTATCATCGACATATTTAGTATGTGAATACTGAACTATCACCATCTGTATCTCCAGTATGTGAATACTGAAAGAATCATCATCTATATCTTCAGTATAGAAATACTAAAAGCATCATCACCTCTATATTCAATATAGAAATACAGAATCACAATCATCTGCATCTACAGTATGTAAATACTGAAACATCATCTATATCTTCAGTATGGGAATACACAAATCATCATCATCTATATCTTCAGTATGGGAATACTAAAACATCATCATCTCTATATTCAGTATAGAAATACTGAATCACCATCATCTGCATCTACAGTATGTAAAATACCGGATTTCTATGTGTTACGACGAAACACAAGGTTCTATGTCATCACAACTCTAGTTATCACATAGAATCATTGTAGTAACCATCTTCAGGTCAAAGAGACCTAATATCAGCTTCAAAATCCATATGGCTTCACAATTTAGCAGATCAATCTGCTATGTGTTCTACTTTAGCCATGCTAAGAGAAACACTGGACTGTTTCCTGCTAAACCATGAACTCATAGAAGACCCCAAACAAAAGCATCTACCTGATGTGCTTTTCTTGTCTGAGATACTTCCAGCCCAATTTACATCTATATAGCCATAAAATCTGTAGTCATGGTTTCCATCATAGTATAGACCAAAGTCTATAGTCCCTTTCAGATATCTCATCACATGTTTTGTAGCTATTTGGTGAACACGTCTAGGTTGAACTAGATACTGACTCAAGGTGATCACAGCAAAACAAATGTCTGGTCTGGTATTTGTTAGATACATTTAACGACCCAATAATATGTCTGTATTGAGTCACATCCACTAACTCTGATGAGTCATCAGCTAACAACTTCAAGTTGGAATCCATGGGTGTGGCCATGGCTTTGTATTCCAGCATATCAAATCTTTTCAATATCTCTACTGCATCCTTTCCCTAGTTGATAAATATTCCTTCTAAATTTTTCCATATTTCCAAACCTAAGAAATAATGCATTAACCCAAGGTCTTTCATCTAAAATTCTTCAGCGAGCTTCTTCTTGCATTCCACAATCTATTTCTCATTCCTTGTCAGGAATAGATTATCCACATACAGTAATAGTATGACATGTTCATCTTCTATAACCTTGAAGTAAAGTTTAGGATCGAATTTCATTAGGAAACTATATATCCTTCCATACCAGGCTCTGGGAGCTTGCTTCAGGCCATAGAGGGCCTTCTTCAACTTGCATACGTGAGTCCATCTGTCTTCAACTTCAGATCCTTGTGACTATTCTATGTATACTTCTTCTTCAATCACACCATTCAGAAAATGTGTTTTCACATCCATCTGGTGTAAGTCCCACTTCATCATGGATGCAAGTGCCATGATAGCTCTAATCGAAGTATACCGTGCTACTAGGTCAAATGTCTCTTCATAATTAATTCCCTCTTTCTGATAGAAAACCTCTAGCCACAAGTCTTTCCTTACTTCTATCTGCAACATATTTTATCTTGCAAATCCATTTGGAAGATACCACATTCTTTCTTTCTGGTTTGAGTACTATATCCCAAACAACATTCTAGTATTCTTCCATCATAACATCTTCCATGAGTTCGTCTTGTTAGGTCATCAACATATCCTAGTCTCTTTCATTCAACCTTGAAGGTTGGAACCCACTTTACTCTTGGTAAAGTTTCGATCCATCAGGAATTTGTCCATCATGTCGTACCATGTCAAACTCAGATATCTTCTATAGTCACTCCCCCTGAAGTAGAGTATCATCTTCCCTCTTCATTCTATACAGGTGGTTCTATGCTTGATATATACTTGTCAATAGAGTATGTCACGTCATAGTCTATTCTTTCTAAGGAAAATCATGAACCTTGCTTTGTACACTTGTTCTTGTATATCCATATGGAAGATACTACGTACTTCCCTTTATATCATTCCTCATGATCAATTGTTACTCTTTGATCATATCTTCTTTCATAGCCATGGTGGTCTTCATCCTTCGGGGTGGATCTACCACTCTCTAAAGCTCTTTCCTTCATCATGATGTCTCTGACCCTGGGAGCTTCAAATTCATGTTTATTGAATTGTCATCACTTGTTCTTTGGAACAAGTCTCATCCTTGTTTTCTTGTAGGTGGTTGTATAGGACCTTTCCTACAATTCAAATGCACCAGTTGCATGGTTAGAACTATTTCATAAAACATATGCATAACGACAAATTCTTATGCATCATGCAACAGTTTAGCCAACACAACATTCATCCATATCTCACTACTGTCATTAATGCAACCAGTGTATCATGCAATGACAATTGAATACTTATCTTTTATTTGTTTCATGGGTAGACTCCTTCTTGATCCTTCTATTTCATCATCTTCTTCATTCATGACATCATCATTTCTTATCCAAATGATAAGATGGATAAGAGGTTCTTCAAGAATTGAGTTCTTAATATTCCTCATCGCTTGAGGGATCTTCTTTGAATGGTGAGAGATTGATCTTCAATTGCTCCCATCTTCTTCTTCTCTTCTTATGATTCAAGCTTCTTCTTCTTCCCAGATTCAGCTGAAATTAATCACTTCCTTCTGGCACACATTCCTCGCATGAATGAATCCCATGATCTTGGGAGGCCATTCAAGGTGGCTATCACCACTTCTGCATTCTTCACTTCTTCTTTTACCTCTTCAATTTGTTTCTTAAGTTCATCTTCTGATGTATGTATTTCCTTCAAATAGCTTGGTCAAGGAACCAAACATCTCTTTCGGTGTCTTTTAGGGAAGACACTTGTGGTACAAGTTGATCTGTGACTAAATCAGCAATGATCTTCTTGGCCTTGACCAAGTTCTTATGGTGTAAGGCTTTGAGCCTCATCTCCCTCTGGAACTGGAACTTCTCTACTCATGTAGGTGTCCAATTCATTTTCTTCAGAGAGATCAAATACTTCCATGCTTGTAATTTGTCAACTTCACCAAGCTTATCATCAAGCTGATGAGAACCTCAAATGGAAATAGTAAAAGATTAGATCTTACCGATTTGAGGTGGCTGTCCTGGTTCTGGAGCTGGCTAATCTAGGGTTTGTCAGAGAAACCCTAATTTTCAAAACTTGGAATCTTTCATATCTGATTGGATAGAAATATAGATCTCTTCAAGCTGAGCTGTCCAATGTACTCCTTTTCTGAAAACTATGGAGGGAAGCTCCTGGAACAGGAAGCCTTGGTTTTCCAATTTCTCCTACAGAAATTCCTGATATTATTTCTGTGCTATATCTGAAATTATTGCTCCTCTGTGTTTGAAACTTCATACTGAGGTACCCTCGCATGTACCCGTTCCAACACCATAGGTTTCATCAAAATTGGTTTCACCAATTGGGACTTATGATCATTTTCCCAAGGTGACATGTTATAGGACTGTTCAGAACAATGAAATTGTACGGATTGCCACGTGTCACTGTTTCATATTATGAGTCTAAAACTTAGAAGAAGAAAAAATAAAGTCTGTTCCATTTCTGGAACAACTTCCAAAATTTCATTTGGACCTTTGTAGCCCAAGATATAGCAATTCTCCCCAAGTGTCCTGTTTAGGGATGAATCCTGGAAGAGGTTGGAACCATAACTTGGAGGGATCGTATCTCCTAGAATATAGAGAATCTAAGGCTGAAGTTTGGACACAGTGTACATCATGATTTTATCTTTGAAATCTGCAATTTTAAGCTCTTGAGCCTTTGCCAATCCTGAGATATAGCGAATTTACCAAAACTTATCTGTTTTAGTATTTAGGGTTTTTCCAACTCGGGGTCAAACTAGGGTTTGACTTTCTCGAAGTTTCACCCAACCAAAAATCTTGATCCAGGTCTCTAAAATTTGATTTTGATGAGGAGAGAAATCATATGCTGGGCTCACTCAAAAATTCTTCTTCTGTAGAAATATCTAATTTCTCGCACCGAAAACTGAAAATGCTCGGAATCGAATTCTGCTTCGACAGAAAGATGCGCCCTTCAATGGAGAGTCAGCCTAGCCTTCTTTTGCTGATCGATTGTGGAGAGAGACCCAAAAATTAAGAATCCCTAGCTTCTGAAGATGCAAAATTTCTTCTTTCAGGGTGGCTCTGATACCATGTTAAATTTTTATATGCTAAGCTAGATCATTAGTATTTCATTTCAATTTCATAACAAAAGCATATAAACAGGATCAATGAAAGATAGACAAGCACAACCATACAAAAGGAACACAAAGATTTATCTTGGGAAAACCCTAAAGGGAAAAACCTAGCAAAAAATTCCTCAATATAGATGCCCCAAAAGATAAAAGGTAAAACCAAAAGGGATATCAAAGACTGATCCTCCTCCTTCTCCAGCTACTTCTCTCTCCTCCACTAATGCGCTACACAAGTGAGAGTGTGTGTTCCAAATGAGGAGTGCCACACCTCTATTTATATTCATCCGTTCATTTTAATTATCAACTCTGACATGTAGGCTCGAGTTAATCATGTAGGCTCAAGTAACCACATTGGGGTGCTAATGACCCACCTTTACAATTAGAGGGGACTACCTCATGACTCTTATTAGTTTTTCCGATTAGAAGCATCAGGGTACAAATTAATACAAGTGGTTATCCCGGTAGGACCATCGGGGACCACAAAAATATACATATAGAATATTCTTCAAAGTTACAATATTTCAACATGCTACTTGTATATATTGTGAGAACCAGATTTGTGTGAAGTTGTCGGAGAACCCGGTGCTCCATGACAAGTCGAAGCATATCGAGATCAAATATCACTATATCAGGGATACGGTGCAGAGAGGAGCAATGAAGCTCCAATATGTTGCGACGGACGAACATATAGCTAATGTGTTGACCAAGCCATTAGCAAGAGTGAAGTTCGAGTACTTCAGGGAGAAGCTTGGTGTTCTCCAAATCGAGTTTCCCTCCAAAGGGAAGTGATGAGTCCGAGAGCCCTTCTGACATGGATGTAGGATTGGTTCCTCCCATGGTCAGAGGTAAGTGTAGGGCCCTTCTGACATGGATGTAGGATTGGTTCCTCCCATGGTCAGATGTAAGTGCAGAGCCCTTCTGACATGAATGTTGGATTGGTTCCTCTCATGGTCAGATGTAAGTGCAAAGCCCTTCTGACATGAATGTTGGATTAGTTCCTCTCATGGTCAGATGTAAGTGTAGATCCCTTCCTACATGAATGCCATATTGGTTCCTCTCATGGTCGAATGTAAGTGCAGAGCCCTTCTGACATGAATGCTAGATTGGTTCCTCTCATGGTCGGATGTAAGTGCAGCACCTTTCTGACATGAATGTTGGATTGGTTCCTCTCATGGTCAGATGTGAGTGTTGGGCCTTTATGACATGGATTTAGGATGTGTTCCTCCCATGGTCAGATGTGAGTGTTGGGCGTGCCTTTCTGACATGTATGTTGGATGTGTTCCTCGCATGGTCAGATGTAAGTGCTAGGAAGGCCTTTCTGACTGGGTCAGATAAAAGTGTTGAAGAAGATGAAGACCTACATGAAGGCTAGGCCTACAACCAGCATGAAAAGGGGTTGGCTCTGTAGAACTTCCTATGATGATTAGAATTGAGAGATAACACCAGTTGATCGAGATAGCAGTAATGATGATGATCTAGTGATGATCCACTGATGATCCAGCTTTGATGATGATCCAGTGATGATCTAGCTTTGATGATGATCCAGTGATGATCCAGTTTCCATGACGATCCAGTGATGATCCAGCGTTGATGTTGATCCATATTTGATCCAGAGAAGGAGACTTGTACTGATGAATTGTGTCAAGAGAATACCTTCCTAGTTAAGAGGGAGTGTTGATGTATTTGTAACTTCGGAATGTATTCACTTGTATATTTTAGAAATTGTACCCTGATGTTTCTATTGGGAAGTATTTGTAATGTAATTGAGTTATGTCATACCTCAATGTTCCTATCGGGAGAATCAATAATGTAAACAAGTCATGTAAATTCATAGAGGGTAACCCTCCTTATTCTTCAAGGGTTAAAGTCCCCATAGTTTCGGGGCACTAGGGTTATTAGACTCTCCTAGAGAAGTCAACCCTAGTAAGTTATTGTCAAGTTGTGAATTAGTATAAATAGAGAGTGAGCCTCTCTATTTATCAAACAAGTCACTCACACTCAGTTGTAGTGCATGAGTGAGAGAGAAGAAGCTGAGATAAGAGAGAGAATAGTTGTTGGAGATCATCTTACTATCTTTGGGTTTTACTGCTACCATTGGTGCTTATTCTATCTCTAAGGAAGTTGTGGGTTTTTCTCCTTTATGGTTTCCCTGACGAAAATATTTGTGTCCATTGTCTCTTGTGATTTATTGATTGTTGTACGTGTTGTTCTCTCAGATAAGATCCTAGGATAATACTGTCTAATTGATAAAGTCTAACAAAAGATGCAGCAAGATCCCAGTGCCTCTAATACATTTAGGCAAAAAGATGACTTTCTATGGTACAAGGATCACTTATATCTTGGTAAGAGTTCCCAACTCACGCAAAAGGTACTTTTTGAATTCCACTCCTCACCAATAGGAGGGCACTTTGGGATGGTCTTAAAATTGATGTTCAAAAATTTGTGAAAGAATGTTTGGTTTTCCAACAAAATAAAGTGGAAACAATTAAGACCCCTGGTCTCCTCCAACCACTTTCCATTCCAAGCCAAAGGTGGACAGAAGTCTCGATGGATTTTATCACAGGTTTACCAAATTCTGAAGGAAAGAGTGTCATCATGGTGGTTGTTTATAGACTTACTAAATATGCACATTTCTGTGCACTATCTCACCCCTTCAAAGCAAGCACGATTGCCAATTCTTTTATGGATACAATACAAAAACTACATGGTACTCCACATATTATAGTAAGTGACAGGGATCCCATTTTCACTGGAAATATTTGGACCGAATTATTTTCTTGTTTGGGTACTCAACTGGCTCATAGCTCATATTATCACCTTCAATATTATGGACAAACAGAGATAGTAAACAAATTTTTGGAAGGGCATATTCGATGTTTTGTAGTTGATAACCAAACACAATGGGACAAGTGGTTACGCTTGGGAAAATGGTGGTATAACACTTCCTTCCATACTTAATAAAAAATGACCCCATTTATGGCACTTTATGGCTATCATCCACCATCCATCACATCTTCACTAAGAGACTCCTCCAAGGTTCAAGCAGTGGAAAACCACATGAAGCATCAACAATAAGTTCTTCGACTCTTAAAGGAAAGCCTGAATCTAGCACAAAATTGAATGAAACAACAAGCAGATCAACACCAAAGTGAACAAAGATTTAATGTGGGGGATTGGGTGTCTTAAATACTACAACCATACAAACAGATTTCCTTGAAGAAAACCAAGAAGGATAATAAATTATCACTTAAATACTATGGTCCCTACAAGGTGTTACAAAAGTTGGTAGTATGGCCTACAAATTGGAACTACCTACATCTTCACGATTCCATCCATTTTTCCATGTTTCCTGTTTAAAGAAGCCTTAATTGATGACAACCTACCGATTCAAACAATATTACCAGAACTTGATAAGGAAGGAAAAATCATCTTGGAGCCTGAAGAAATTACTAAAATAAGAACTAGACAGCTTCGAAATCAAAAAATTCCAGAGTATCTCATTAAATGGAAGAATTTACCCATGGAAGATTCAACATGGGAAGATGAGCCTTTATACAACAACATCCAAAACTACTTCAGCGTTGAGGAAAACACTTTTTGAAGGGGAGGGTCATGTTAGGCCCTTAATGATGGCACATTACCCCATATAGTGTGGCATGTTACTCCCTATATTGTGGTGCATTACATATTATTTATGTTGGCTTGGGTCTATTAGTTGTTATTGTACACCTTTGTCTCCTATATATAGGAAGGAGATATTCTCATTTTATTTAGCATAGTATCTTTTCTTGTCTTGTGTACTTAGTACATTGTGTAGGGAGGTTCCTCCCTCAAAGAGGATTGATATTTATCTATGTTATTCATTGTTAAGGTGTGGATTACTCTCTTATTTTCTATTTCTTCTCTTTTTGTGTTATTTCTGGGACTTGGTTGCATAACATATTTTATTTAAAGCCAAAGTGTATAGAATTTAGGATTTGTATTGGATTATTCAAAAGGTGGAAAAAGGATTAGCAGTTTAACTTTTAGGTGGATTTCCATTGTACTTGCCAAATATCTCTTGGAGAGAATACTAGTTTACTTGATTTCTCTTGGATTGGTGTTGTTTTCTATTATTAATGATATTAGAAGAAGAATCTTTCATTTTTCATGGGATGGAAACTTGGAGAATTAAAAAATCAACTTAAAACTTATTGGGAAATCCTTTCTTTACCAAAATAAATGAGGGTTGGGATTTGAAGAATCTAGTATATTTTGGCTAAGCGTTATGTGCCAAAAGCTTATGGAAAGGCATATTTGGTGATAGTTTATGGATCCAAGTTCTTAATTTCAAATATTTAAAATCATTCTCTATCACACATTAGATTAAGAAGCATATCAAAGCGCTTGCTAATGCTTCAATGATGTGGAAATTTTGCTCCAATCTCTCCCTCTTATAAGAGAGTGGCTCAATTGGAAGGCCAATAAAGGATTACATGTTTATATTGGCATATCTCCTCTCATTGGATTCATGGGTAATGACAAGTTGTCTATGTCTGTGTTATACTACTTACATTCAAACAACATTTAGGTTTTGTGTCAGGTAAAATGCAGTCGTGATCTTGATGATTCTTCGTGATCCTGATGTTTTTCAGCATATTGGATTTATGCTTGCGAGTTAGGATTATCTTTGGAGGTTGTTTGGGAATGGGATGATTGTGTTAGGGATCTAAATAGTGTTCGAATTACTTTATCAAATTAGGAAGATGAACTAGTCTGGGCCTAGAGGAATGCAAATGGAATCCTCTTTGCTAAGCTTACTTATGATGTGTTAATTGATAGGTAGATTTCAAGAATTAGCAAATGGTGGGGCAAGAAGCTTTGGAAATGGTGTATTCCATAGAAAAGTGGATTTTTTATGTGGCTATGTTTAGAGAATAAAATTCTAATGTGGAAAATTTATTGAAATGGGATTTTTTAGGCCCTAAGATTTGTCGATTATGCAAATTGGATGAAGAATCGGTTTCTCATATCTTCTCTCGATGTTCCACTTTTAAAGCGGTGTGGTCAGGACTTTGTGTATATATATGCATTCAGGAAGCCTGGGATCATGTTGATTTTTAAGATTTTTTTTCTTTGGTTTCAGGATTGTCCCAAATATAAGGAACTTCCAATTTTTGTTATCTAGGAAGTGTGGAAAGCTAGAAACTAGTATACATTCGAATTCTCCAAGCCTTCTGTGTTTCATGCACTCTCGTAGGTTATTATCTCTTTCTTTGAATATTATAAAGAGAATCCTATTTTCAGAACATGTCGTTTAATCCAACCTACTAAGGAGGATGGATTAGCTTCTGGAATCTTTGATGGAGCATAAAATTATGGTATTTGTGGAGCTAGTATGGTGTTGAAGATTAAAAGAGATCATCTTTATCATCTTTGGATGGAAGCTGGTGTTGGCTCTATCATAAGAGCATAATTCATATCTCTTTGGGGTGTTTTATGAGTTACCTGAAGGAAAGGTATTTTTAATATCAAGGTATTTTTCATGATATTTTTGTGTTGATAATTTTAAAAATAGTTTATAAAAGTTTATATGTTAGTCTAAATAACTCTTTCAACAATATTTAGTAAGCATGGTTTGTAGACAAATGCAATCAACAATGTAAAATAGCAAGTACATTATTGAAGTCGCTTGTTCCTTCATAAAGTATAGGTGAGCATTCATCACAAATTTAATGATTAGATATATATATTTGAATATTGTCTTCTACAAGAGTTTTTCATAATATTTATGGACTTCTACAAGAGTTTTTCATAATATTTTTTGTGTTCATAATTTGAAAAATAGTTTATAAGAGTTTATATGCTACATCTAAATAACTCTTTCAACAATATTTAATAGTAAGCATGGTTTGTAGAAAAATCCAATCAACAATGTAAAATAGCAAAAGTCGCTTGTTCCTTCATAAAGTATAGGTGGCCATTCATCACAAATTTAATGATTAGATATATGCATTTGAATATTGACTTCGGCTATAAAGAGAGTAAGCTAAAATTTAGATATATGTATTTGAATATAAAATTTAGATATATGTATTTGAATATTGGCTTAAGTTAATGTTTAGATATATGTATTTGAATATTGATTTCTCAGTTATAAAAAGAGTAAGTTAAAGTTTAGATGATTTGCATAGGATTTCGGTGGACTTTTTTGCGAATATCAGGTCGAAATTGTAAAATCGCAGTTTTGGGTTGTTGGAATTGCATAATTGAAGTGCCCCCGAGGGTAGTCGAGGTCGTTGAATCCATTCATGTAGTCAAAATTGCAATTCCAACAACCAAAATTGCATTTTCAACGATTTTCCCATCATTGGATTTCGACGAAAACCGTCACAAAAGATGCAAATCGCCTAAACTTTAGCTCACTCCAAATCAAAGAATTCATTTTAACATTGCATTCACTTTTATATTGGCACTTGCATTTAACTCTCCAATGCTGAATAGTTTGGAAGATAGGTAAACCATTTACCTATGCAACATCATTGAGGTCTCTCATTTGCAACAACATTATGCACTCATGAAATGGAGCTGCAAATCCTCTACCTTGCAACACACTGACATCTTCAATGTGTATTTGTGTTATTGTCAATACGTTAGGCTTTTTCAAGTGTTAAGTGTATCGTTTTATTTATGCACTTGTTCATTTTGCAACACCAAGGTATTTGCATTCATTTTCATTCTATGTGGTTGTTCTCGAAGCTTGTTACCACCATGCCCTTTCGAACGAGTGCAATTTAGTCACTAATTAACTTTTTTCATTTAAAAGGGGCATTAGGATAACTTAAATTTTAAGGCAAAGTATTTTATGTCATGTTAAATTTGAATGTCTCATTTACTTTTTGACAATTAATATTTGAATGTCTCATTTACTTTTTGAATGTCTCATTTACTTTTTGACAATTAGTAAAAAGTCCCACTTTGAGGTCCTCTTTATTATTTCACATACAAATAGTATGCAAATAGGGTGAAAGTAAAACATCGGTGTAGAGCATTCCAACCAAGATACTTTATTTTCAACATTCAAGATACTTGTAGAGCATTCCAACAAATTATTTGCAAGGAAATACTTGAGGATGTATACTTTATTTTCATTTTTAACTTTAACTTTGATTCATGGTCATGTACTTTTAGATTAAGGCATTTAAAAATAAATAAAACAAATTTAGGCCAAAGTATAGATAATGGAAACAATCATAACTCTAGGATAGGAGAGGAAACATAACATTTTACTTTTCAATAGTATATTATATATATAAATCAAGATTTCACTTTTCATTTATATAAAAGTGAAGTTATTTTTGAATTTTTTTTTTTTAATATTTGTTAAGGAGAGATTAAACAAATTTAAAGAAAGAGAGTACATATTAATTTTTCTTAATTTTGTTTAATTTTATGTTTTTTTGTTGTTATTATTTTTGGCTTGTTTTAATGTGGTACATGGCCCTAGAGCACGCTACGTCCATGGTTATAATCCAAGGGGACCAAGTAAAGGGGCCTCACCCTGTCGGCATTATTTTGGTGCCTAACCTTGAAGGACCCATAGAATTGAATCCCCAACATCAACCTTGTGTCGTATTGGTTCATGAATATCTAACCAACTGAGCTACCCATCAAGGCCTGCTATTTTTGGATTAAAAAAAAATACAACAAATTTAAGTTCGGTGAATTTTTATTATTATTCAACTATGGGCTAGGGAATACAATACTTTAATTTTTAAATTTGTTATATAAGCTTAGACTTATGTTAACTTCATATTTTTCAAATGTGAAGAGGGATCAAATTGTTGGAGGTGCAAACATTTTTTAAAGTGTAAAATTTGAGGAAAGGTTTGCACCTCAAAAGATTTAATCTCTCTAAGTGCTTGATATATTTAAAGTTAAGATGGATCTAGGATGGTCCAATTGCGGGTGGCCAAATCATTATTATGTATATGTTTTAGATGGATTTGATCTTTTAAAATTACTAAGTATCATCTATAATTTAGAAAGTACTATCATGAAATCCATTTCAAAAGTGTAATGCCCTCGTGGTAGTTAGGCTCATCTACATTATTGTGCTTGAAGGCATTTTTCACCTTCACTTATATGCGAAAGTACTTATGTGCCAACGAAGGAGGGAGTTCAAAACATCATTCTAAATTGAAGCCCATAGGATAGCATATATGGCACATCCACTAATTAAGAAGATGTAAGCACATTTAGAACCACTATTTGTTCTAGCATGGTATTAAGAAGTATGTTGTTGATTATGTGGCAAGGTGCCTTGAATGGCAGTTAGTGAAGGCTAAGCATCACCATTCAACTGGACTATTATATCCACACACCATCCCAAAGTCTAAGTGGGAGGTGATATCAATGGATTTTATTGTCGGATTTTCAATGACCTCTAGGAGGCACGATTCCATCATTATTATGGTGGATACTTTAAACAATAGTTGTAATACCCCCATTTTGACACCTAGAATTTATTGGCTTGATATGTAAATATTGTAAATATGTGATGTAAGGTTCATAACCTGGAGCTCAAGGCCAAGTCCCCACTAGTGAACAACTTGTTTATAAGGCAAGTAAATTCTGTTTGACAGACCATGTGCTAGTAAGCCATGAAAACATGTAAAAGCATGTAAATATTTACAATAATAATAAAATGTCCAAAGGTTTTCTATGGTGGAGCAACGTGAACGATGGGGGCTATGTGTATCCACTAGGGAGAGGTGAGGGGGTTGTGGGATTAAACCCATTGTTTCCAAGTGTCAACTTGAGAACCCACCTTGACTTTCCTTGATGGTATTTATTCCTATTGTAAGAAAGTAGTTGAGAAAATCATCCCACGGATTAATGAGGGATGGGAAAACCCATAAATTTGTATGGCAGGTTATGTGATCATTTTACTTGACCCATAAGTCATCTTCCTCATGGGAATTCGTTTTTCATCCTCCCCATTTTGTTGTTGAACAACCAGAGATTATTTTTCAGCTTTATATACATTCCCAACAATGTAAAAAACCAAAAATCGCAACTCAGAAAGAAGCCACACTTTTATGTGCCAAAATCGCCCAGAAATTTGTGTGGGCGGTGAAATTTGGTGGGAAATGCATAGAAATAACACCTGTGGTGAAATTGAGAGAGACAAGAGCCCAAAACATCATGGGAAGACCCAGTTTTCAAATCCTAGAAGTTGAAATCAGTGATTGAGAGTCACCTAGTCAAAAATTGGGAAAAATATAAGAGTGGATTAAAGTGGGAGAGATATCAGAGGTCAGAATTGCATGGTAGAACTAGCAAAGGCACAATTATCTCTCGGTCCAGTATTTGAGACCAACCACACCTTCTCAGGTCAATACTGAGGGAAGAGGCACCCAAGGTAATGTGTAGCGGAGAAGGGGGCCTTACTCAGGCTGAGAGTGGAAATGATGGGGGTGCTCAACTTATCTGAAGCTGGATTGAGATGTTTGTACCTTTGTGGCTCAACTCTTTGGATTAGGAAACCCCTTCCCTTCCTCCCTACTTGCTTGATATACCCAGCTATGTGTTGGCTTAGTATGGGTAATTGTCCTTATGGCTGTGAGTGAGCTTGAATAGTTCCTCCCTAGTGGATATCATAGCCTCGGCTCATGGGTGGTCTTTGAGTGTTATAAGAATATAGGCTAGGAATAGACCAACGATTGGGTGGAACGTTGTAGCCACATATCCAGTTAATTGAATAAATTCAATCAAGATAATTTTTCAATGTTGTCTCTGAGTATGCCTGATTTATGTGTTATGAATGATTGTTTATTTTTGTTAAATTGAATGAGATGACCCATCTTGAATTGGTCAGTTAGATGCTTGTGAATGCAATGGAAATGAATTTATTCCTATGCATTATTCTTTTACTATGCATGTGATGAACATGCTGGTAATTGCATGTTGTGTGTGCATTAATGGTGTTTAATTATGTTGTATATGTTAATCATGGATTTGCACTCTCATTTAGTCGCTAATGCATTTAATAATAAAAACTTCGGGGGGGATTTAGCACCCCCTATATCGGTCATGTTCTCTCCTTGGATCGTATTGATGGAAAGGGACACAACAGAGTGGTATCAAATCTAAAGGTTGCAGCACTGGGACTCCTTGGTCTGAAATCTACACCTACATGCAAAAAATACAAAAATGCACAGGGTATGTGTATAGACGTTTGGTAAGTTATGGGTCAAAGTATTGCTAAGAATCAAAGTACTCAGATGTTGCAAAGGATCTTCGTGTTGCATAGATCTCGTCGAGAGCTTTCCAACGATGACCATTTTGTCAAAAACAAGCTTCGAAGGTGAAAGATATCGACATGAGAAGTTAGCAATAACATGGGTATCTTGCCGACTTCCGACTTTGGAATCAAAAGAACAAAAGGTTCGTGTTATCACTATTTGGATAGTGTCAAGATTCCTAAGTCGAAGTGTTGACATCAAGGTGTCGATGATAGAATTCAGGATCAGGACTGCGTAAGTAGCGGAGTGGTGAAGTCCTAACTTCCAACTCCCGACATACGGAAGGTCAATAGTCAAAGTTGGGAGGTCAAGGTGATATTATTTGGAAGTTGTTCTACTATGTTGACTTCTAACTCCTGACATACGGAAGGTAGTAGTCGTGGTCGAGAAGTCGAGGTATTTTTTATTTATAATTTGTTCTGCAATTCTAAATTTCAACACCCGACGTACGAAACATATTAGTTAGAATCAAGAGGTTGAGAAGGTCTTGTGGAGTTGTTTTTCACTTCCAATTTCAGACTCTTAGCGTATGAAAGATAATAGCCGGAGTCAGTAAGTCAAAGATAGCTCGATATTTCTCAATTATGCATCCTAATTTCTGATTTCCGATCAAAAAAGTCGGAAGGGATTGGAAAGTCAGGATTGGCACGTTGGGGCCTAAAAAAAAAGTAGAGCCCCCTGGAAAAAAAGGTAGACTCCAAAAATTATTTCATGCATAACAGGAACAGTTTCACTCCGAATCAGATGAGACTTGAAGCATTTAGATTCCATTGTATAATTTCACAGAAGCATCAGTGAGGACCTCGAGCTCATTTTGCTCTAATTTGACCAAATTTTCAAATTAGTCACTTTCAAAGATCGGTGACCCAAGGCCTGATGGGAGCTTGGTTTGGGATGAAATTTTTATGAAATGGACATGGACCAGGAACACAACTAAATTTGGAAGCATGGATCCAAATTCCAAAGGGTGTGGAACTAGAGTGTGAAAGAAGGACAAAAAGCACTATTTTGAATAGCTTTTTAGGGATTTTGAAGAGCTTAAAGGAGGTAAAAATTACCCTAGATGTCAAAACCAGAAAAATTTATGAACTTGAAATTTTACCTACTTATAAAAACACAACTTCCATTAGATAAATCTTCTCCAAAAAGGTTTAGTTTGGGAGATAGCCAATCTTGGTGAAATTTTTGAAATTTGTGAAAAAGTGCAAAAGTCAAAAGTAGTCAAACCCATAATTTTATAGAGGGTGACTAGAAGATCATATCAGAGATATGAAATATTTTGAGTTCTCCTTAATACATGGAATAACTTCTCTCGATTGAAAATTTTCCTAGTCCTCTCTAGATTTACTTCTACAAGCAACCAAAGTTGGCCTCTAAGGCTAATTGCAACTATGGAAAAAAGTGCATAATTGGGAAAATTGACATTTTTACACTATCTTGGTTGAGTTCTATACTAAGCAAGTTTTGCGGGGTTTTCTCCCTTGTGGTTTCCCCAAGGAAAAATATCTGTGTTCTTTGTTTTGTTGTGCTTGTTGTTCTTCCAGTGATCATACTATTGTAAATTGATTTAGAATATTATCTGAGCAATTAAGAAAAGTTAACATGGTATCACAACCACCCTGAAAGGAGACATTGTACAGCTAGGGTTTTATTATTCCAAAAAATTCCCTCGACATATCAACAAGGAAAGAGGGCTCACTCAACTTGCCCTAGGAGGGTGCATATTTCTATGAAGTTTATTTTTGGGCCTGACACTACTGTTGGGAAGAACTAGGTCTTCAGGTTTTTCAAAGTTTCATCATCGATCTCAAGAAAAGGAAGATATAGTCTAGCTCTCCTTGGGGAGGTGCATATTTTCCACCAATCATACCTACAAGTGATCCCAACTGAAAAAATAGGGTTTTAACATCAAACCCTAGGCCATCCCGAAGAAGGTAAGCCATAAGCAGCTTTTTCCAAGTAAATATTGTTTCTTCTATTTCCATTTGAGGTTCTCGTTCTGTTAAAGATGATGAACAATACCAAGCTGGATGAGAAGCTTGAGGGTGTTAAGAACTTCAGAGCATGGAAGTATAGGATCATGCTCATCCTAGAAGAGAATGATCTAGAAGGATTCATAAAGGAGGAAGTTGCAGAACCAGAAGGAGATGAAGCAAAGCCCAAGCACAAGAAGGATATGATTAAGGCTAAGAGGATCATAGCTAACTCCAATATCAAAGATCACTTGATCCCTCAAGTATCTTCAAGGAGTACACCAAAAGAAATGTTTAATGCGCTATTTGACCTATTTGAAGGGAGAAATATCAATAGGAAGATGACCTTGAGAAATAAACTCAAAAGTGTGAAGATTTAGAAGTCAGATACCATGCAATCATACTTCACAAGAGTATCCCAAATCAAGGAGCAACTAGAATTTATTGGTGACATGATAGAAGAAGCAGAAGTTGTAATGACCACCTTGAATGGTATCATTAAGAGAATGGGAATATTTCATCCGAGGAATATGTTCCAGAAGAAAACTGACCAAGTTCCAAAAGTTATGGGAAGGATGTGTTCAAGAACAAGAAAGAATATCAATCAAAGAAGAGAATTTGAATGGAAATGAAGATCGGGCTTTGGCATCCCATGCCAAATGAAAGAAAAAGAGGAAGAGTTATGATCATCCTCCTAGAAAAATTCAAGTTTATCACAAGAATAAGAAGGTCAAGAAGGACTTCTTAGCTTATGAATGCTTCACTTGCCACAAAATGGGACACATCTCCATCAATTGTCCCCTGAAGGTAGAACAACTCAAGAAGAGGAACAAAAGATTCTAATTCCATGCATTTGAAGATGATGATCAAGAAGATGAGGAGAGAATTAAAGAAGATGAATATTCATGTGAAGAATATGTTTTGATTTTATCACTCGTACGTTCAATTTCACCTAGAAGTGATACTTGGCTAGTACATAGTGGTGCCTCCAAAGACATGACAGGTTACAAGAACTCACTCTCTTATCTTGTATAGAAGGATTCCCCACATAAAGTAATGCTTGGAGATGATTCTCAATAGCCCATCAAAGGGATGGGAGAAGCCTATTATAAGTTCGACTTCAGAAAGTACATAAAGATGAAGGATGTTTTATATGTCCTAGGGATAAAGAAGAATCTCCTTTCTATTTCAACTTTAGATAAGAAAGGATCCGCGAGATGTAGAACAGTTGGTGGCGGGGTATGGTTAAGACGCCCCCTAAGCTGGAAGGTCACCTGTTCTAATCCCGTCGGATACCTAAAATCCAACCATGTTAAGGGTTGGTGCGGTCCAGGCCGGGTGCGATCCCCGGGTGATTTTGACGGCTTAGATGCCCCTGGTTCGTGGCCACTCAGCCAATGGCAACCCTGCTAGTCAGGGGGGTTCCACCACTTTGCCAACAAAAAAAAAAAAAACTTTAGATAAGAAAGGTTTCAGAGTTTCTTTCGTAGATGGTGAAGTACTCATGTGGAAAAATTGAAAACTATAGATGATGCAATGGTGATTGGAGTTGAAGAATGAGGACTTTACAAACTAAAGGGACATGCAGATTCAGCCCTGATGACTAGCATCGTAATCCCATGTGAACTATGGAACAAAATGCTTTCCCATATACATTACAAAGCATTGCCAATTGTGAGCAAGGTGGTGACAGGTTTACCAGAGATATAGATAAACCATGAAGGTGTGTGCAAAGGATGTGCACAAGGAAAGAACACTAAGAACCCTTTTCCAAGCAATAATAGTAAAGAAAAAGGGATCTTAGACATTGTTCACTCAGATGTATGCAGACTAATGCAAACTACTTCACTAAGCGGGCATGTTTACTATGCTTCCTTTATTAATGACTACTCCCGCAAAACTTGGATCTATTTCTTGAAGAAGAAAGATGAAGTATTTGAAAAGTTCAAGGAGTTTAAGACTCTTGTAGAAAACCTATCTGAAAAGAGGATCAATACCTTAAGATTAGATAATGGATGCGAGTTCACATCCGGTGAATTCAATGAATACTACAAAGAATATGGGATTAATAAGGAGCTCACCATCCCCTATAATCCACAAAAAAATGGTGTGTCGGAAAGGAAGAATAGATCTATCATGGAATTTGTAAAAGCCATCATCCATGATCAAGATCTACCTATGCACATGTGGACAGAAGAAACTAGAACAACAATGTATGTACATAATAGAATCTCCCAAAGTGCTCTTGGAAATAAGACTCCAGAAAAGATTTTTACCAGAGAAAAGCCTGAAGTTATTCACCTGAAGATATTTGGTTTCTCGGTATACATACACATTCCCAAGGAGAAGATATCGAAGTTGGATCCTTCAGGAAATAAGGGGTTGTTTTTAGGATATAGTGAGCAATCAAAGGCTTATTGAATCTGTATCCTATGATACCATCAAATTGAACTTAGTAGAGATGTCACATTTTATGAAGATACAACCTTCCTAAAATCAAGGAAGAATCAGGAAGATGAAGAGGAGCATGAAGCTCATAGAGCTAGAAAAATATCCAAACCAGTCATAAATGATGATGAAGAACATATACCTAAGGATCATGACATGATAGAACCTTAGAGACCTGAGGAGTTTCCAATTAAGATGATCTCACGCAAAAGAAGGCATGCTTGGGCATGTGAAATAATTGAAGAAGCAGAAAGATATGGTGTCCTAGAAGGAACCATCAAATAAAGTAAGAATCCAAAGCCATACCGTAGTTATGTGGATTTGATGTGAAATCTTATTGACAAAGAACATGCATGCTTTGAAGAAGAAACAAAGCAAAAGGAATGATTATATTCCATGGTCGAGGAATACCAATCCATTATAAAGAATGATGTATGGGAAGTAGTACCAAGACCAAAGAAGAAGTTGGTAGTATCCTCAAAATGAATCTACAAAGAAAAGCATTCAGCAGACAACAATATAGAGAAGTACAAGGAAATATTTGTAACTCACGGATTCTCTCATAAGGAAGGAATCGACTATGACGAGACCTTTGCACTAGTATCAAGGTACACCTCAATCAGAACCATCCTTTCCTTGGCATCCAAGAAGAAGTGGAAGTTACATCATATGGATGTAAAGACAACCTTCCTAAATGGAGTGATAGAAGAAGAAGTATACATTGAACAACCACAAGGATTTGAGACAGATGATCATAAGACTTGTGTATGCAGACTAAAGAAGGTGTTGTATGTGTTAAAGCAAGCACCTAGAGCATGGTATGGAAGAATTGGTGGCTTCCTTATGATTTTGGGCAGATTCCAACCTCTATTATAAGGTTGAGGGTGATGGTCTTATGATATTACTACTACATGTGGATGATCTATTTTTGATAGGTGAAGACAAGCCCATCAACGACTGAAAGAAGAAGCTTGCTGTAGAATTTGAGATGAAAGACCTTTGAAAGATGCACTATTTTCTAGGTCTTGAAGTATGGCAGTATCCATACAAGATATTCCTAAACCAAGGAAAATATGCAGTTGAGATCCTAAAGAGATTTGGGATGATGGATTGTAAGGCTATGACTACTCTGATGACAACAAACTCGAAACATTTAAACAACGATTCTTTGAAGATAGTGGATGTTACCTTATACAAGCATATTATTGGCTCACTAATGTATTTGACCAATACGAGGCCAAATATATGTTTTGTTGTAAACAACCTAAGTCAGTATATGGTGGAACCCATACATATTCACCTAGTGGAAGCAAAACATGTGATGAGGTACCTGAAGGGTACGATGGATTATGGTATCAGATATGCATTAGATGGTGATATCATATTACATGTATTTATAGATTCAGATTGGTTAGGAAGTGTCAAAGACAAAAATAACACTGCAGGATGTTGTTTTACTTTGGGATCAGGTATGGTCTCATGGTTCAATAGAAAGCAATCCAATATTGCACTTAGCACGACAGAGAATGAATACATTGCATCATGTTCAGCCTATAGCAAAGTAGTATGGATTTGCAATATGTTGTCAAGATTATTGATGTATAGATAGATGTTACTAATATCCATTGTGATATTCAAAGTTGTATTAAGATGACAGAAAACTCGATGTTTCATGATAAGTCGAAACATGTCGAAATTAGATATCATTACATTTGGGATATGGTGCAAAAGGGAGTTGTAAAGATAAAGTATGTTCCTATAGACGAACAGGTGGTTGATGTGTTGACTAAGCTTCTATCTCATGTAAAGTTTGAATACTTTCGAGACAAGATTGGTGTAGTCCGAAAGGACCTCCCTCGAAAGAGGGAGTGAGGGTTATATAGTAGGTCTTTTGTTGTAGTGGTGAGGTAGCTCGACCTAGGTACGGTATGTATGGATAGTATTGTTTGTCCCAAAAGGGTTAGTAATCCATACTAGACTTGTTTGATCCTAGGGGGATTAATATGTCTGGCTAGGATTGTTGGCCCGAAAGGGTTAGTAATCCAGACAAGGCTTGTTTGGTCCTTAGGGAAATCCATATGTTTGACTAGGCTTGTTGGATCGAAAGCCTTTAGTAAGTCAAACAAACACCAGAATGGATCTACCATAGAACCCACTGTGATTTTACTTTAGATGTCCTAAGGGAAATACGATGAGATTCCAACACTCTGTGTTGCTACCATCATTCCCATGCTGATGAATACAATGAGATGCCAACACTCTGTGTTGATACCAACATTACCATGATGGTGATGACGATGAGATGCCAGCACTCTGTGTTGATACCAGCATTCCCATGCCAATGAAGACGATGATATGCCAACACTCTGTGTTTATGCCAACATTTCTATGTTGATGATGATGATGATTTTTTTCAGCATTTCTATGTGTATGATGATGATGTTTGTTTCAACATATCTATGTTAATAATGCAGATGATGATCTAGCATTTATTTTTTGAAGATGTTGATTTAGCACTAACATGCTAATGATGTTGTTTTTGTTCTAGTATTTACATACTGATATTGTAGATGATGATCCAGTATTCACATACTGATGTTGTAGATGATGGTCCAGTATTCACATACTGATATTGCAGATGATGATCTAGTATTCACATACTGATATTGCTAACGATGATCCAGTATTCACATACTGATATTGTTGATGATGATTCAGTATTCACATACTGATGTTGCAGATAATGATGTCCTATCCATATATTGATGATGAGTCAGATGATGATGATGTCCCAGTACTCACATACTGATGACAATGATGATGTCCCAGAATTCACATACTGATGATTTTGATGATAATGCAATTCCAGATTGATGATGAAGATGTATTATGTTGTCCCAAAACTTCATGTGACATATAGAAACTAACCAGTCAGTTGTAAAGTTATGGTTGTGGTTTCTTACGATGATGAATACCTTCCTAGTTAAGAGGGAGTGTTAAAATATTGTAACTTCGAAAGATATTCTATTTGTATTATTGTTATTCCTCCTTCACGAGATGTCAATGATGTAATTGGTCATGTAATAGTCGTTGAAAGAATCAATGTCAACTTCTGGATGTAAGTCGATTCAATAGTACCCATGAGTCATTGTAATAAATATTATTTTGGTATTTTACTAGACAAGTCGGTCGTATCAATTAGACAAGTCAGCCCAATTAGGTTTTAGGTCAAGTCAAGAGTCAAGTATAAATAGAGAGGCCCCTCCTTCATTTGGTAGTCACTTCACTTAAGCAAGTTCACTAGAGAGAGAAGGAGAAGTGTGCCAGAGAGAGAGAGAAGAATTTGTCTTGGGGTTTTACACTACCTTGGTTGAGTTCTATACCGAGGAAGTTTTGTGGGGTTTTCTCCCTTATGGTTTCCCAATGAAAAATCTATGTGCTCTTTCTGTTGTTGTGCTTGTTGTTCTTTCGGTGATCCTACTATTGTAAATTGTTTTAGAATGTTATCTAAGCAATTAATAAAATTTAACAACTTCTACTAGCCATGGCCACCATTGCTTTGCACCATTTTCCATTATATGAGCATGGTATATCAACCACAAAGAGAGCAATCATGGGAATCATTCTAGTGCTCCACCTAGGAGCCACCCCACCCCAAATTTAGACAAAATTAACATTTTATAGTATGCAACTATGGAATTTTTATATATTGATATTGAGAATATAATGGACAAAATCGAGCATACATCGAGAAAACAAAAGTGAATTTGAGTCCAAAAAGAGATTATATTTCACACATGACAAGGGATTTCAACCAACTAGCATGGATTCATGTGTAACAACTTTTTTTTGTCTATGAAGTTGTTAGAGAGACAACAAGGTATTTCCAACAACAAGAATGGATCTAGTTTGTAACAACATAATTGTTTAGTGGCAATGCTAGAGAGTTTTGTTGAAGAGTAGGTGAAGGTCAAATATGGGATGGTAGGAGGCAAACTTGAGCCCAATTAGAAATAGTTTTCTACAAACTCAAGGAACCCATTTCCAAATAATAATAGTAATTTAGTAACAAGATCACAAAAGATAAATTTTAATCATGAGTGTGCATTTTGGTGTTTTAAGGAAAGTTTGAACATAGTTCTAAGGTTTTTTTCCCATTTGGAGGCCATTTAAAAATCAAATGTTTCTCAAATTAACCCTAATTTGAACCAAATGAAACACGAATGAATGCCATACCTAAGGGATATCATGTAAAGTTTTTTTAGATTACATTTATCCCTTCCACATACAAAAGAATCATACATTTACACATGGTCCAATGCCTATTTTAGCTTAGGAAGAGGTTAAACAATGGTCATAATTGCTCGAATCAAGCTCAATTTAAGTCAAACAAAAAACAAGGAGACACATAGGTTGAGGGGAAACATTTTGAAATGAAAGGGCCCCATGAAAGTTTTTCTACACACAATAACAAAGAATTGAATTTTAGGTTAGAATCAAATGGGTCCAATCTTGGAATTGTTTTGTGCCCAATCTAGGAGCCCTTTAGCATGCTTAAAAACACATCAACTAATCTTCTTGATCGTCGGTTTGAATCCCCCATTACCTGCTATTTTTTTCTAAGAAGGACCATTAATGGAGGAAAATATTGTCTCCCTCCCTTAGTAATGTGAGTTGGCCTATGATGATGGTGAATGAAGATATTTGGGGTAAACAATTTGAAGAGAGTATCAATTCTATCAATTCTTTGATACAAGAGGGTATGTCTTTTTTACAAGATAAGTTTTATGGGTAAACTCATCTTTTTTTTCAATGAAAATTCTAGTTCACATCTTTTTTCCAATAATTCGTAATTCCACTTTATTGATGCAAACTTACACCATAAAAAGAAATTCCTAGGAATTTTTCAATGCACTTTAAAACAACACAAATGGTTAAAGTTTTTTTTTTAATAATAAATGAGGTGAAACTTTATTTTATGTAAAAAAAGATTCACACAAAAATTGAATATATCATCTAATTAAATTAATAATGTCTACTTATTAAATCACTTTGTTTTTCTCAAAAACAAATACTAAAATACAATCAATATAGTTGTTCCCTATAAAATAAAAGGGAACAATGAGTGGCTCACTTGGCTAAATGTGGAAAAGAAAAGGGATATTACCCCCACAGGTCAAGGTGTCCATTCCTGCTAATGGGTCAAATCTGTGATGCAGAGGCAATTTTTCAGATGAAAAAAAAAAAGCCATAATACCTTCCACCGGAAGAAAAGTGATTTACTATGTAAACAAAACATCGATATATTCTTGAAAAGTACATCACTAATACCTCCAACAAGAAAAGTGATTTACTATGTCAACAAAATTTACAATATTTTCCTTTCTTCATTAGTTACCGAGTTATACGGTAGGCCATAACAAGCTTGAAATCATCGCATAATTGCATGATACTCTAAACTATCATACTCTTAAATAAAATATGTCATAACTTTCATACATTTAAATAAAATATCTTATATTTTTCTTTAATTAAAATATTTTATATTTTTTTTAATAAATATTAAGTAAAAAATTTATAATATTTATATACTTTTCTTTAATAAAATATTAAGTAAAAAATTTACAATATTTTCATGATAAAACATTTTTTTCTCTTTATTAATTACATCTAGTATTTTTATTTAAGATTTTGGAGTGAACGAAGTATAAAATAAGTATATTGTCGTATTCTATAGTAGGTGTTACAAATTCAAAATAAACAATTAAACCATCTATAATATTGTGGTTGAAAATAAAAGAAAAATACCTCTTATATAATATCCTACCAGTAAATGAATGTGTTGTGCTAAGTCATATAATTGATACATGGATAACTGGTAGGTGATACATGGATAACTTCTGAATGCATGGATAACTAGCATTTTGTGAAAGATAACTCATTTAACTCAGTTTGTTATGCTTAAATGCATTTTGATTAAGATTTAAATAGGATTTACTTAAGTGGTGGTTAAAGAAATGGGTAGTAATAATGGTTTTTTATTATTATTAATAAATAGTATTTGTTTTATATTTATATTAATCAATTTAATATTTATTTGGTAATTAGTTTAGTGTTTAATTTTTATTTAATAATCAACCATCTCCACAAAACTAAGTGACTAACTATACTTATCAATATTCATCGACCCCTTTACTTATAACTATACGCATTGGGCGAGCACCTTTATATTTCTCGGACTCATTTTTTCCAAGTTGTCATGGGTTGTATGTAATGTCCCCATTCAAATAATTGCACAGCATGACAATTCCATCAATCCTACTAGTTCCCTAGGTTGGATGGATACATTTGGAATTTTAATAAGGGAGCTAATAAATGATGTTCACACATTAGAATGGGATAAATATTTAATAGTGTAGCTTATTAAATAAATACAAGAGAAAATTGAAGTGGCAATGGAGCATCGAGACTGTGGGGCCCACACAAGCTAGAAATTTTGTGCCACATGGCATCCTTCTCTTGCAATTTCGAATCCACGGGAAGCCTAAAGGTTCTTGGATGAGTTAGAAGGCTAATACACTTGGCCATATGCATCATAGGTCGAATTTGGAAGGAAATGTAACTTACATGGGAGAGAAAGAGTCATTTTGGAGCTAGTGAGACACTTGTACTATATTCCCTAGCTCTATGACAACAATGATGAAGATGCTATGACACAAATAAGATCTGAATGCTGACATATGACATATATGACATTGTAGGTCGAAATATAGCATCCAAGAGGGTGCTCATGTGAGTTGGGGAAGCTCAATGGGTTCCTACTCAAATTGGGGGAAGATGGAAGGCTAGGAAAGGGAGGATACATGGCAAATCATGAGCACACACCATAATTTGAATTGGCTTGAGTTTGTGGATGGCTTGGTAACCTTAGAATCCTAAAGATGTTTATAAAATACATGAATCAACCAAGAGAAGAGCTTTTGATCATTTGAAAAATGTCATTTGTGAATTGTGAGAGCTAGTGGATGATTAGTTTTCTTGCCTTAGCCAATTTCGAGGGTGAAAGATTCCCATCCAAGTTGGTGTTTGGAGAGTCCACTTAGGTCTTTCGGGGATCTTTAATGGAGTTTTAATTACAGGTGGAAGCTACAGGGAAGCTCGTGGGTTCTTCTATTGCAGCACCAACCATTTCCAATTTTCACTGCATATTCATGCTCATGGAGGGATTACGCCTTGGGTGAGCTATTGCACTTTGTGGGAGAGCTTATCCTAGTCTATTTATGATTGTAATAAGTTCAATATGCTCTGTTCTTCATTCTCAGAAAGTAAAAATACCCAAGAGTTGTATGTCAAATTGACTTTTAATGAGAAAACAATGACCATTTCCACTCTGTTTTGATATATTCCATGGTAATGCTGATTATTTCGAATGGAGGAATGTCTCTCTGATAAATGTATGATGAATGGACTGTCATTAATGTGTATTACAAGTTTCATGTTCAGTAATTAAGAATTGGAATCCATTTTACTCATTTTAATTGCATTGGGAGAAGAATTGGTGCCTTTCCCCAAGGGTCGAAATAGTGATTTGGGAGCTATTTTGGAGAGAATCATAATGGCATGTATAAATTGAATCATGATGCATATGAGACCTTAAAAATGCTCCTTACACATCCCTTGTCGTTGTTCAGAAATTCGATGTCACTTCCCCACCCTTCTACCAAAGAAAGGACGCGACTATGCTGCTATCAATCTGGGCAATCTAAGCCCCATGATGTAATATAAAATGCATTGAACTTAAAAACTTACACAGATTTGTAAAACATGCAATATACAGCGGAAGCAATTACATTTCATTCAAGCATTCAACACATTAGACATGTTCATCATATTTCATCAAGCAAATACAAATGCAGAGATTAACACAAGATATACTTATCTTGAAAAAAGCTTGTCCCGCAACCAGCTATGTCGTTGCAATGGTCCACCCAACCATAAGCTAGTGTGCTCATCAATCTCTCAGCAACACTTCCACCCCTGAGCTAGGCATGATTCCCACAAGGAATAATGGAACTATAGCAGGCTCACACATAGCCAAATACACATCAAAATTTAGCCAAGCCAAAACTAAATTTGGGTTTATCAGGCTGTTAGGGAGCTGGAAGGTTGAATTGCTAAGCTAGTGAGCTCAACCATAGAGCTAGGGACTCCTACACCAGATCGGGGTTGGCTCCTAAAACATCTACACATCCAACACAAGGAAGCATCCCCTTCTCTGCTACACAGTCCCTCATGCTATGCCTTCCATTCCAGTGCTATTCAAGGTGTGCAAAGAAGAAAACCAGCCCCTCTAGATATGTTTGTGAGTTTCCTTCCTACACTAGGTTTATCAAGCTATTTCAGACCCAATTCCACTCCAAACCAGTTCAGATGAAAACAAAAGATGCACCCAAAACACCATACAATTTCTGGATTTGAGGAAAAATGGTTTGGCAACAAAACGAATTGGTAAAATGGGGAAATCGACCCCTGGGTGAGCACTTCGAACTCAACAACTATTCTGGGCAATTTATGAGCCCCAAAACGACTGCTATGAACCCCAAAATTGTGAATCCTTGATGGCCATTCGCTCAACAACACAAAAACAAATTTTCTAAGCATGGAAAATGAGGAAATCGGTAGGAAAATGTGAGGAAGACAACCCAATCCCTGGGCATTACAAAAACGACCTCCCATCCATGGGAAAAAGGAAGTAAACAACAAAAAACATGAATGAATACGCACAAGAAGCTCTAGATGCCTGAGAGAGCTCACGTGAATGAGAAAGGATGAGGAAAAATGAAAACGTGAATGCATGCTGGAATGGGAAGACGTTTTTGGGTTTTTACTTACCCAAGGAGTCAAATGCATTTTTCACAAATGGGTGCTCTGCCAAATTCGAATTTTGCCCATCCTCTTCCCATTCCCATGCAATAACTACCTCAACCAATTTCTAGCAGAAATAAATGATTGGGGAGAAAGACAAGAAATTGGTAGCTGACAGTTTTGGTGGGTTTTCCCTTTGACATTTGGCTTTCCCCCATTGGCTCAAAGGTTTGAATATCCCCCCCGCCCTTATCCTTAGGAAATCATGCCCCCATCTCTTTAATGTTGCATTGACATAGCTGGTTGTGGGTATTTTAATTAAATTGCATATTTACATGATGTCCAAAATTATAAATTGCTTGGCTAGCACAAAATACCATCGGCATCGATTTTAATCGCCGAAACATAAAACGTTAAATCAATGGTGGGGATTTTGCCTTTAGCTCCTCACCATGATTAATTACAATATATACATCATATACATTTTTAATGGAAACGGGGTAAAAACCGAGGTGTTACATTCAAGTAGGGTTGGGAGCATTTGAGAAGCCATTTCTAGCATTTGCCCGAGGGGCAAGAATTGGAACCCCAATTTGCTAGTAAAGACTCCTACTTTGATCAAAATATAAAACTAGTTTGCAGAAGTGATTGGAGGGTTATAAATCATCTCTAAACATAATATTCAAGTATTAATATCAGTCATACACACTCTGAGAAGATTTGGGAGTATTTGGGCCAATTTGGAGACCTAGACATCAAAATTAGTTAAAGGTCGAAATAGGGAAAAAAGTGAAAAAATTGATCTTTTAATAAAATTTCAAAAAGGGACATTACATTGTGGTAGATGTTCTAATACAAAGGTAGAATTACTAGCACTTTGGGGACTTCTCCATGTTGCTTTAGGCATGGGCCTTCCTAGTCTATCTTTATTGGGTGATTCTAAAGTCATCATTGAGTAGGTTCAATCTGCAGCTAGACTTCATGGAACATTGGGGCACACGGGTGTTGGCCTTTAAAGATACTTTTCACCATTTTGAATGTCTAACACATTTACAAGGAGCATAACATGGTGGCTGATGGTTTATCGAAAGCACCTTTGGATTGTGACAGCACCTTTGGATTATGACACCGGGCAGCTAACCACTCTTCCACTTCTTGGCCAATCGAGTTTTAGAATAGTACAATTTCCAACCATGGTTTTTTGGATGTCATGTTTACTTATATGTTAGTGAGTTATGATCTTTGTTGCAACTTGTAATTTTTTTGGTTGTTCCACATGTATGTGTTTGAGTTTGATAGTTATTTTACTGAACATTAGGGAATCAGCTAAAACAGTAAATATTTGTCAAAAGAATGGTTTTTTTTTATACTAGTGTATTTTGGGAGTCCATACTTATAACCTGTTTCTTTACTATTAAAAAAATGACTTTTTTTCCTTGTCTGCCACGACGGTGACGTAGGTAATGTCGTTCGTTTGGAATGTATAAAAGCAAAACAAAAAGAGTTGGCCATGGCATAAGAATATATCTTTAACCCTAAAAACAAAAACACAACTGGACCGCGAATCAGGCAAAGTAAAGCAAAGTGCATGCATGATTCTCATTCTCATTCTCATACCAAAGGTATTATTCTTCATTATTGTGCCCCAAAATATTCGTTCATAATCAGTACAAACTAATCAGTACAAACTATTCATTTACATATATATATATAGACACAGGAAGAAGAACACAAACATATAACAGTTGAAGCTGATAAATACAGACTGCAATATCAGCCATGTCGAGCGGGCAGCGCAACACACCCATTACAGCTGTAAGTGAGCAGGAAATGATCTCACAGATCGAAGAGCTTGAAAATGTATTCAGC
This sequence comes from Pseudotsuga menziesii, assembly GCA_001517045.1. Taxonomy (NCBI): domain Eukaryota; kingdom Viridiplantae; phylum Streptophyta; class Pinopsida; order Pinales; family Pinaceae; genus Pseudotsuga; species Pseudotsuga menziesii. The sequence continues at coordinate 46,532 of LPNX010551735.1, read as the reverse complement.
GCCTTCGACGAGGACGGAGACGGGAGAATATCGTGTAGGGAAGTGGAGAATATGATGAGCCAATTCGGTTACATGAACGCTACGGAGGAGCAGCTTCAGCGCATGATCGGGGCGGTGGACTCCGACGGGGATGGCTACATCAATGTGCAAGAATTCATTGAGTTGAATACCAAGGACATCATGAATGTCATGGGTCAACACATGGAGGACCTCAAAAGCGCCTTCGCCACGCTCGATTTGGAGCGTAGCGGTTGCATCAACGCGGAGGAGCTCCATGCGGTGCTCAACAGCCTGGGAGAGCCCACCACCATTGACGACTGCCAACAGATTATCGCCTGCATCGATGTCAATGGCGATGGAATCGTTACCCTCGAAGAGTTCTACGCCCACGTTAGCAACGATAGCGCTTATGGATCAACTGCTTAAACTCCAGTACAATATGTGTTTTCTCTTCACTCCAGCTTGCATACTTCTGATAACTATAAACTATATTAATCCCAGTTGTGTTGTGATAGAAAAAACTGGTTTCTCAGCCGAGTTTGTACTGTGATAGATTAACAAACTGGTTTCTCTGCCATGTTCACAAACAATGAGAAACCAGCTGTTTCTCATGTTATGTAGTCCATAAAAAGCCAACTTTACTGTAAAAGTTATGACTGTTTAGTGATGATAATGGCTGTAAAACTACCATCTATACTTTTTCGGATGAGAGTGAGACAAGTGTACTGTCCATATTGATTTTATGGGGGTTGTCCAAGATTAAACTAGAATGAGACAAATGTAATTTCTAGATTGATTTTATGGCTCTCCTTCAAAATTAATAATTAATAATTTTAAAAAAAAATAGCTTAATTAACATGTGATAAGTACATTTAGTGATAGTTGTAAAAATTAAAATTAATCTTCAACTATTTGATTAACTCCATCTATTATTAGATATAACTATTAGCTTAACTCCAATGATTATAAAACTATTAACTTAACTTCAACTCTAATCACATTTATAATGGATAACTATTAGGTACACAATTAATTTAACTCCAATGATTTTGCAACTATTAGCTTAACTTCAACTCTAATCACTTAAGGCTTCGTCCAAGTGCATTTGACATCTAGGAGTCTAGCTAATGTGAGTCATGTAAGAGTCCAACTCCTAATAAAATTGATGGAACTCCTAATAGGCTCCTCCAAACTCCTAATAAATTATGGCATCTCGTAGTTGGACATCTAGCTAATATACACTTCATATTACATGTTTAGGTTTTCCATATAATTATAATTAGGTTTCCAATTCTTTTTAAAGGAGGTTAGTCTAACTCATAATTAACAATTTCAAAAAAATTAAAAATTAGCTTAGTTAACATCTTGGTGATAAATGGAAAGCAAACTTCAACTTCAAATATTCGATTATTAGATACAACTATTCAATTATTAGCTTAAAAACATTGATGATACAACTATTAGCTTAACTTCAAGTCCAAACATGACTTTTACTTGAATTGTCAATATATTAACTTTTAAATTAACTATTAGATACAACTATTAACTTAACTCCAATGATTTTACAATTATTAGTTTAACTTCAACTCTAATCACTGTTATATTGGGTAAATATTAGATTAACTCCAATGATTATACAACTATTAGCTTAACTTCAACTCTAATCGTGGTTATATTGGATAACTATTAGATTGTTCCAATAGTGATACAACTATTAAAATAAATTTAAATGAAAACCATGCACCAAGAACAATCACTTAGGTAATGTGCAAATTATGTGACACTTGAACTCCATATGACACTTGGCAGTGAGTTAATGTGCATAAGGCATACTCTAAGCTTTATATTAACTTTTAAATTAACTATTACCTTAACTCCAATGATGATACCACTATGAGCCTAGCTTCAACTATAAGCTTAACAACCATAAATTAAATTGTTATTATATTAGGTTAATAACTAGATACAAGTAATTGACACATTCTTTAGTTAAAAAAAACATTATCAATATGTCAAATATATACCTCTCGGCGTATTTCAAACATATTAATCTTAGTAATATGGTTGGTGCTAGTGGTTATTAACTCTCAATAAAGTATAAATATTTATGTAATTGATATTAAATTTGTGTTTCTAAACACTTATATATATATATATATATATATATATATATATATAGTTGGTTAGTTTACCACTATTGCTAATAGAATGTTAGGAATACCATACTACTCTATAAGCAAAAGTGAGATGTCATGGGATTTTATAGAAAAAAATTAAAATAAAGCATAGCTAAGAAATTACTAGACATTGTGGGTGCCTTGGAATCTTTTGGAGTTGAGCTAGTTGTGCTTAGTACCACCCTTTCCTTAAAGAGAGCAGGCATGTAGTGGCTTCAACAAGTAGGTTGATTTTGGCTTTTAGTTTGGTGAATTTCTTAGTCATGAGCTGAAGTTGAGGTTTTTATTCGATGGATTTGCTTTTGTGATCATCTAACTGCAACATAATTTTTTTGCGTTCTTTTATGAGGTATTTTTCTAGCAATGCTTTCATATACCAAAAGATGGAGACAATATTTATGTGTTTAGTGTCTCTCTTTCCGGATGTGCCTGCATCGACAACCCATTTTCCCATCTTTGCCTAAATTTCCTCTATTCCTTTGGCCTCCTATTCATTTTACACCCACACTTCCAGGATTTCTTGTTGAGCCAAGGCCGATATGACATTCAACTAAATATGTGCATCGACAACCCATTTTCCCATCTTTGTCTAAATTTCCTCTATTCCTTTGGCCTCCTATTCATTTTACACCCAAACTTCCAGGATTTCTTGTTGAGCCAAGGCCGATATGACATGACTAAAGATGTCTTCATTCTTTGTAATTTCCTAGAGAACCAAGGCATACATGGGTCCTTCCACCTAGACCTTTTCTCTGGCGTCTATTCTTTACCATAATGAATTGCCAACAATGGAGCTTGTAATCCTCGAGGAGAGTTGAGGACCACACTATCCTTCTTCTCCCAAGAAGCTTCAACAATTACCTAGCTATTGATCTTATTCGAAACCTTTTTTTCTTTATACACCCAAATCAACCAAATGAAGGGGAAATCAATAAGAGCATACATATTACAAACATGGTTCTCAAGCTCATTTGCATTCATGTCCTGGTACTTTTAGTCGCACCGATCCATCGGATCGAGTGGGAGAATTATTTCATTCATGATGTCTTACATGTTCTTCAGTTTTCATGGTCTACCCGTGGTGGGTGTATGGGGTCATTTATCCCACAATCGCTAGATGTCCTCGTAGCCTTACTAAGTGTTTCATCTCCTTTCCAGGTGTTGTGGTAGAAGGGATGACATGGAAGTAGTCTTTGATCCACTTATGTGTAGGTTACTAAATCATTTAATACAATCTCTCTATACAAAAACACTTTTGACCACCACCTCAAGGTGAAATCCAGATATATAAAAAATCGTTAAAATCCAACAATCTCATCTTCTTCTAAGATAAACTAGATATTTTTAACACACTCAAGAATAATGATCATCACTTCACTCCGTTGTATATCATCACACAATAATCTCAATTTACATCAAATTATTGTATCTACATTAATGGATGTAGAAAAGTATACTAGAATCATTTCACTCCCGCGATGGCAGTTGTTATTATCACCAATAAAATACTTTTATTGGATAGATGAAAGTCACGGAATTGATAGAACTGGAACTGATTTCGGCATGTATGCTTTGATTAATTGGTCGACTAGATAATGCTTTCTTGGTGACAAATTGTGGAGATATGTTATCATAGTTTGCACTTAATTCATTTTTTATGTTAAATATAATTTTTGGATATTATAGGTTAAGATGGAGATGGTATATAACAAGAAAAGGAAAAAATATATAACGAATCACATATTATAATTAAAAACTAACACATATTTATCCTAAATTTTATCAAAGTAGTGAAGGTATTTAATTTT
>LPNX010551735.1:0-40792 GCA_001517045.1 Pseudotsuga menziesii | reverse complement strand
ATATTGGTACATAAAGTGAGTTAATGTTACACATCTTCCCCCATACTAGATTGTAAACACTTCGCTATTCTCAATACACATAAAGTTAGTTCCTTACTTTATATAAGGTTACACATCTCCTTTATACTAGGTTGTAAAAGCACCTAAAATATCTCAATGTAGAAAAATGATGGATACACAAAATCTCTATACCCATAACTTTAATATCCACTGGTAAAGTATAAAATAAGAAACATGTCCAAAGGTGGGGTTGTCCGTATGCAAAAATATTTGGTTGATAACGTTACAATTTTAACACAAGATGTTAATAGAAACTATTTAAGCATGGGGGAGCATGCACATGCCAATCATGACAATAATGCTTTATCTTAAATTAACTTTTTTTTATGATCAACAATTTAATGGATGAATGCCCAATACAATAACTAGTGAATCTTCTGGTTAAGATGATTAGCTATGTCTCTAGTTTTTTGAGTGATTACTAGCCCTGACTTGGATATTGTTTCTGGGCTCTTCTTATCTTCTTTAGGGACATACTTGGTTGAAAGGTTTACTGTGCATATTATGAGAGGACACTTTACTAGTATATGATGTTCAAGCACTGATAGTTTGGTTCAGTGGGAGAGTAATCTCCTCTTCTAGTGCATGTTGAAGTACTTCCGAATGATATTAGGTCCACATGTTTTGGACGTGCTGATTATTTTTGATGATGTACCCAGTTCCTTTGATTCAATAGAATAGCAAGGCATGCTTGTTTTGTCTGGAAAAAAAACTAGGGAATCTTCACTTATCTAACTCAAAACAATACATTATTTGCATAGATATATAATGTTTATTACCTTACTTACACATAATAATGTTTATTTTTTTATTTTAGACCAAAACGGTAACTTTTTTTTATGAGTAATAGTATGCATTCGCAAAACAGTTTTTTATTTATGTTTATGTCTATAGAATGTAATGGTAAAATTTATATAATTAAACAAACGTGGAGTATTAAAAATGATTTAATCTATCTATTATTATGATTGAATTTACTTAACTATAGTGAAACATATTCAACCAAATTCAAACATATTGAAGCAAATTTAACAAAAAAATGAACATGGTCAACATTATTCAACCTTAGTCAATCATAGTTTAAGTAAATCATAATCACCTATAGTAACACATGATCAATCATGCTCAACCTTAGCCATGGTTAACCAAAGCCATATGCAGTATACAATGAGATGTCATCAACCATGGTTAGACATAGTCAACCATGGTTAACTAAATTCAACCATATAATGATGATGCAACCATAGTCAACCCTGATGCACTAAATAATGTGATGACAACCATGATGCTCTAAAGTCATCCATGCTTAAACAATGGTCAACCATGGTATAATATTGTCAAACTTAGCTTAATGTCAACCATGTCAAAACAATGGTCAACCATGGTTCAAAGTCAGTTTTGAATTAAAGTCAATCATGCAAAAACATTGGTCAACCATATTTTAACCAAGGTAGATCAAAGTAAACCATGGCAAGCCAAAGTCAAACATATTTAATCATTGTTAACCATAGTCAACCATGAGATATGGTTAGCTAGGGTTAAACATAGTCAACCATGGTTAACTAAAGTAAGTGATGACGCAACCAAAGTCAACCACATTGCGAGCATAATCGACCATGGTTAACTAAAGTCAATCATAATCAACCATGATGCACTAAACTCAACCATTCCCATAATCAAGCATAAGCACTTATGTGAACTCTTCGTAATAATGGTTAACCATGGTTTAATATAGTCAAACATAGTTTAAAGTCAACCATGCATAAATAATGGTAAACCATATTCTATAATGATGCAACCATAGTTAATTATGTTGCCTTAAAGTCAACATGGATGTCAAAACATTGGTCAACCATGTTTCAATATGGTCAAAATTAGTCAATCATAATTTGACACCCTTCATCAACCATGGTTAGCAATGGTTTAACATGGGTTTAACCATGTTTAAACACTATAAACCATGGTTTAACAATGGTTGGTCATGGTTCTCCTAGTTATGTCGACCATGGTCAACGATGGGTTAACATGGTCTTTCATAACTAACAAAGTCAACCATGGTTTACTAAAGTTAACGGTGATTAACCAACATCAACCATAGTTAACCATATTTAACCAAAGTTAACCATGTTCAACGATGGGATGTCATTAACCATGGTTAAGCATAGTTAGTTAACCATGGTTAACCAAAGTTAACCATAGTCAACCATGACGCAACCATGATGCACTAAAGTCAACCATATTCAACCATGGTGCAATAATGTCAACCATCCCTAAAAATGGTCAATTGTGGTTTATTATAGTTAAAATTAATTTAAAGTCAATCATGCCTAAGTAATGGTTAGCCATGGTTTAAGGTCAACCATGTAATAAAGTCAACAATTGTTTAAAATTCAACCATGGCTAGACAACCGTGATGAAGTAAAGTCAACCATGCTTAAACAATTGTCAACTATAGTATAGTATAGTCAAACTTTGTTTAAAGTCAACAATTCCTAAACAATAGTTAACCATCATTCAAAGTCAATCTTGTTTTAAATTCAACTATTAATTAAATTCAACCATGATTACACATTTAGATGTCATCAACCATGGTTTGACATAGTTAACCATGGTTAACCAAAGTCAACGATATAAATGCAATGCAACCATAGCCAACCATGATGCACTAAATAATGTTATGACAACTATGATTCTCTAACGTCAACCATGGTTTAATATAGTCAAACATAGCTTAATGTTAACAATTCCAAAACAATGGTCAACCATGGTTCAAATTCAACCTTGGTTTAAAGTCAACTATGGATTGAATTCAACCATGCCTAAACAATGGTCAACCATATTTTAACCAAGGTTAACGAAAGTTGAAATCATGGCAATCCAAAGTGAAGAATATTTAACCCTAATTAACCATAATCAACCATGAGAAGTGGTCAACTAGGGTTAAAAATAGTTATGAATTCAACCATCATGCAACCATAGTCAACAAAATTCAACCATGAAGAAACCATTCCCACCATGGTTAAATGAAGTCAATTATAATTAATCATAGTTAAGCATAATGCACTAAAGTCAACTATTTCTAGGATGAAGCATGATGCACTAAAGTCAACCATTCCCATAATCAAGTATATGTACTAAAGTCAACCTTTCCTAAACATTGGTCAACCATGGTTTAATTTAATCAAACATAGTTTAAAGTCAATCGTGCGTGAACAATGGTAAACCATGGTTCAAAATCAACCATAGTATACCATGATGCAACCATAATCAACCATAGTTAACCATGTTGCCCTAAAGTCAACCATGTCAAAATATTATTCAACCATGGTTTAATATGATCAAAATTAGTGAATCATAATCTGACCAGGCCCTTTTGTCAACCATGGTTAGCCATGGTGTAACCATGGTTAAACATTATAAACCATGGTTTAACAATGATTGGCTAAGCTTCTCCAAATTATGTCAACCATGGTATAACATGGTATTCCATAACTAAAAAATGTCAACCATGGTTTACTAAAGTCAAGCTTGGTTAACCAACATCAACCATAGTCAACCATGGCCAACAAAAGTTAACCATGGTCAACGATGAGATGTTATTAGCCATGGTTAAACATAGTTAACCTTAGTTAACCAAAGTCAACCATAGTAAACCATGATCCAACCATAAGCAACTATGATGCACTAAACTCAACCATATACAACCATGGTGCACTAAAGTCAATGATGCCTTAAAAGTTGTAATTTGTGGTTTAATATAGTTAAACTTAGTTTAAATTCAATCATGCCTAAACAATGCTTAACCATGGTTTAAGGTCAACCTTGTTTTAATGTCAATCATGTAATAAAGTCAACAATTGTTTAAAATAAAACCATCATGGTTAGACAACCATGCCTAAACAATGGTTAACCATAATTTAGTATCGTGATTCGTCAAACTTCTTTTAAAGTCAACAATTCCTAAACAATAGTCAACCATGGTTCAAAGTGAAACTTGGTTTAATAGTCAACTATGTATTAAATTCAACCACGGTTAGACATTAAGATGCTAACTATGGATTAAATTCAACCATAGTTAGACAATGAGATGTCAACTATATATTAAAGTCAACCATGGCTAGATAATGAGATGTCAACTATGGATTAAATTCAACGATGGTTAGATAACGAGATGTTAGACCATATCCAACCATGATGCACTAAATAATGTTACGACAACCATAATGCTCTAAAGTGAATCATGCTTAAACAATGGTCAATCATGGTTTAAAATAGTCAAACTTAGATTAATGTCAATAATAGTCAACCATGGTTCAAAGCCAGCCTGGTTTCAATTCAGTTATGGATTGAAGTCAACCATGCCCAAGCAATGGTCAACTATATTTTAACCAAATTAAACCATGTTAAGATAAAGTGAAGCGTATATAACCATAGTCAATCATGAGATGTGGTCAACAAGGGTTAAACATAGTCAGCTACGATTAACTAAAGTCAACCGTGATGCAACCAAAGTCAACCATGAAGCAATCATAATCCACCATGGTTAACTGAAGTCGATCTAAGTTAATCATAGTCAAGTATGATGAACTAAAGTCAACCATTCCCATGTTTAAGCATGATGCACTAATGTCAACCATTCCCATAATCAAGCTTATGCACTAAAGTAAACCCTTCCTAAATAATGGTCAACCATGGTTTCATATAGTCAAACATAGTTTAAATTCAATCATTCATGAACAATGGTCAACCATGGTTGAAACTCAACCATAATCTACCATGATACAACCATAGCAAACCATAGTCCATGTTTCCCTAAAGCCAACCATGTCAAAACATTGGTAAACCATGGTTTAATATGGTCCAACTTAGTCAATCATAATTTGACCCACTTCATCAACCATGGTTAACAATATTCTAACCATGGTCAAAGACTATAAACAATGGTTTAACAATGGTTAGTCATGGTTCTCCCAGTTATGTCAACCATGGTTTAATATGGTATTCCATAACTAACCAAAGTCAACTATGGTTTAGTAAAGTTAATTGTGGTTAAAAAACATCAACCATTGCCAACCATGGCTAACCAAAGTTAACAGTGGTCAATGATGAGATGTCATCAAATATGGTTAAACATAGCTAACCTTGGTTAACCCAATTTCAACCATAGTCATCCATGATGTAAGCATAAGAAATTATGATTCACTAAAGTCGACCATATTCAACCATGGTGCATTAAAGTCAACAATGCCTTAAAATTGGTAAACCATGGTTTAATATAATTAAACTTAGTTTAAATTCAATCATGCCTAAACAATGGTTAACCATGGTTTAAGGACAACCTTGGTTTAATGTCAACTCTGTATAAATTCAATAATAGTGTAAAATTCAACCATGCCTAGTCAATGGCTAACCATAATTTAACCATGGTTAACAGAAGTCAACCATGGTTTAAAACCAAAATTAACATAATCATCATGATTAACCAAAGCCAAACATGGTCTGTGATGATATGTGGTCAACCATTGCTAAACATAATGAAAATAATCTAGCTAAAAGTTCATTTTGATTAGAGAGATGCGACTCTGGACTATTTCAAAGATGTTGAACTTGTCCTTCACACAATCTACAAGGAAGAGTACATATGTTATATCCAATATAAGTTGCACTTCACTAATAGATGGAATCACTACCAGTTTCCAACATGGTTGTCAAATGATTAATCAACATAAAATTTAAAGAAAATATTATGAGATTCCCATTCCAAGCCTTTAACTTGAAGATGTCACCTCAACTAGCTCACAAAGTTTATAAAATTGCATGGACTTCTTTAACAAAGGGATTCTATGATTCTATGTAGCAATACCTGCAATTGTTGAGCTATGCACATCTTATGGAAGACTTCATGTCATTGACATGACTTCCTTCAAGGTCAAATAATACATGTAAGATGATCCCAATGGTAGTCAATTCCTCCCAAAGAAACGAATTGTTCAAAAGTATGTGGGCATCAACTTATTCAAATATCTACTTTGTGTAATTTGAACTTGAATGTTCTGCAATGCTAAGGGTTTGCTTCTGAAGGATTTTATTGATAAGCTGATTTCATATGATATTTGGTAAATTAGGTAGTGGAGGGAGTCATAGGATAATTTGCATCCCTTTAAAAACTCTCATGGATAGGATTCTTGAGAAGTTTTTTTTGATAAACCTAAAAAAACATGAAAACAAAAAATAAACAAAAAAATGATAAGGTCTTTTACTAGGTCAAGTTACAAAGTTTTGTAATGGAGGTTGACCATGGTAAGTGCATTGAAAATTGGGCATTAATTGGCTTCAAAGTGGCCTACAACCACAGTTACCAGGTTCAATTGTACTCATCTCAAGTTTAGTTAGACCCAAAACTTTTTAGTGACTATGTACATTGACTATATAAGCATATTTTGCAATTGTAAAACTATGATGAATACTTGGTCACGTCACTAGGATCTATTCTCTCTATGGGAAAAAGATGCATTTTTTAGAAATATTTTCTTGGAAGCGTCAATATTGGATGCAATTGATCATAAAGTGCATAATAAGTGCATAATATTTTTCAGAAGATATGGGATTGGCTTAGAGTTAACATGTACCAGATATGGAATTTCTATAAATTTATAATTGACGAGAAATTATAGAAGACACCTACAATAGACTCTAAAAGAGAAACCAATGTTTATAGCATATTATTTAAAGGAGTAGCTTATAGTAAGAAATATCATGATTATCCAATTAACCGACACTTAATCTTACGTGAATGCCAATTTCTTTATCAATAACTTTCCTTTCTTGATAGAAAATTAATGCAATGATTGTATAAATGGAAAAACTATAGTACTTCTCAGAACAAGATTGCCATCGTGAATCAATTGGATATGCTAGCTTACTAGCAAGGAAATTTCTAGTTGTGGAATTAATTTACATAGTAAAATGGAAGGGAATGAGTATGAATGTACCCTTATTTTTTCCTTTTCGTGAGATATGAAAAATAGGTATTGTTCACCTTCCATTATCTTTTTGAAGAGTCCATAACTTCTATAAATAACTCTTATTTTGTGCTAAACTTGTTATTGTATTGTTATGTTATTATAAATTTATGTCTTATTATTATTAATGAGTTGTTTTCATGTTCTCTTTTGTTGCATAGATAAATTTGACCTAAATGAACAAAGATTGCCAAGTTGTTGGTATGATTGATTTAGTGCTTTATTTTCTAGGAAACTCGCATATAGGTCATTTTTCCGTTCTACATCAAGATTTATTTTATTGGTACAATAGCATAATAACAGAAGACTACAAGCCATCTCTTGCCATTATAAATGTAATTTCTAGAAGCCACTTTAAAACTAGTACTTGACATTATGGAAAAATTATGACCAAAGTTTCAAGATGGCTCAATTGTGTTTATCAGTTCAAGATTTTGAAAAAATATATATACCATTCTAATAATCAAATTTTAATTTTCCCGACCATTAATATAGTTTCTTAACTGCATCGATTAATCCAACCATGGAAGATACTATATCTATAAAATAGCTCTTTTATTCAACCCCATTCTAGAACATAGTAGTATAATTGGGACTAGTGCAAGCAGTATAATTGGGATTGGTGCTACTCTCAAGCAATCTAATTTCTCCCAAATATCACTAGACCATTTCAAATAATAAAATAGCAATAAAGTATAAAACTCGGGCTTAAGGTTTTCTATGTTATTCATATGAAAGGTACTTGAAAAAAATATTGATTGATATCATGTTAGTTGATTAAGACAGATTTATTACTTTTGAACAGTATTAACAAGGAAAAAAGTAAATTTATTAACTATACATTAGCCGAAATGGGGATGATATGTTCAAATCAAACAACCCAAGAGGTTGAACAATTGGCATCATTGATGTGCCAGAAAGCATATGTTGAACATCAGTTGACATGTTAGGGTTGCATTGAGAAGATATCATACCTAAGCTACTTATGTCTCCGTGATTAAGGTTAACACTAGAAGTAGATACAGGTGTGTGCTTCCAGTCTTGTTGTTTTCCAGATGGAATACAAGCAGTTCCCATATAGATTAAACCCATCTACTCAAAATTCCTAACTGGTACAAAAGGGTTTGTATACAAGAGCATCAACAGAGGGAAAGTTGACTCCACTTATTCAGTATGGTCTTGGATGTCAAGAACCGATTTAGAGGCCACCAAAATTATCACTAGCGCAAAATGGACAACTTTTGAATACGACACTTTGATCATTGCAACTAGTTCCATTGTTATCAATATATCTTAATCTAAATTTAATCTGCAAGAATTTGATGTGACGGGAATATTTTATCTGAGAGATATTGTTGAAGTTGATTACTTGGTATCAGTAATACTATTAAAACTAGGATAAGGTAGGCACGAGTGAAGTGGATTTGAAAAAAGCTATGGTCTTTCAATGACAGAAAACAAAGAATGTGTCAAAGACACCAAGGGAAATGTAAAGCATTGTGCACATTGTATGGTTCAAATGAATTGTTTTACAGTGAATTGAAGAGGACGAAGGGTTCTAAGTTTTATTGATCAAAAAATAAGAAGAGCGGACTCACGGTGATGAGTTTAATTCATAATCCTTATTGTTTTTCTAGATTTGTTCTATTTGTACACCAACTTTTGAATTTATGGGTGGAGTTTTGGGGTTAGAAATTTTTTAAGATGTTTTGAATTATGGGTGGTTTCTTGGTTGTCTTAAAATTATTCGAGAGAAATATCCCTTTGCCCCCTTTATATCCCTTACAAAGGGTATTTCTCCAAGTTATTATCATATTACCACAGCTATTGGTGTTGCAATATTGGGGCATTAGGTATTTTTTTGTTGTGTTATGTAATTATCGTGAATTAGACTTCAACGGAATGAATAGCTTAAACTTGCTTCTATGTTAGTAAAAACGCACAGATACTTTTTTCCATGCAAGGGATAATGTCAATAGTTAGAAGAAATAGAAACCTGACACAAATCTTGATCCGTTCTAGGTGATATGCCCAAGCAAATATCCTATTTCTTGAGAAAACAGAGCACTGATATGAGCTAGAAGGATTTTAACATTGAGGTTGATATTAATACTTATGACAATTGGAACCTTGTTTGAATCATAAGTCATTGATGCAAGTAGCAGTCAAGTAAGAGTAATATGGTGAAAATGAATCTAAAATTCATCAAAGAAATCATGGACGAACTAGGGTATCCTTCTTTCTAAAGTGACATTCAAGACAATGCCTTTTGTTTTGTGGTTAAGAGATTGACACGTAGGCAATAAACTCTCTTTTTTGTCATGTTCCAGGAATTGGTTTTACATTCTAAATTACTAAAATATCACATGTGGCATTATGTAGTTATTGAGAAAAACATTTTTTAATGTATTGGCCCAATTACTAGTAACCTACACTTGCTTGTGTATTTATTGTTTATTCACTTACATAGTGGCATTAGAGGAATTTTGGGGTCTAAAATGGGCCTCCTAAGGAAAATAATAAAATAATAGTTAAAATAATAAAATAATATTGATTAATTTTGGAGGAAGAAAGAAAAAAACTACTTTTTGTGTTCGTATTTTCGACATATCTCCTTGTGTTTTTACTCAAATTTTGATCAGGAGAGCTCATTGGATGTGGAATTTGATTCTGCATCCAATGAGTACCCACACTGCATACTTTTGACGAACCCCGCTACCCCAAAAACAAGAAATACCTGAAAAAATGTCATCATCACGTTTTTCAGGTATTTCTTGTTTTTGGGGTAGCGAGGTCCATCAAAAGTATGCAGTGTGGGTACTCGTTGGATGTGGAATCAAATTCTGCATCCAACGAGCTCTCCTGATCGAAATTTGAGTAAAAACACAATGAGATATGTCGAAAATACGAACAAAAAAAGTAGTTTTTTTTAATGACAAATATGTCAATTCAACCATTATGGTTGACTTATTTTATTGAAATTCTATTGGTTCTTGAATTCCAACTCACAAAAACTTATTTTGGCACGTTTTCTTATAAGGCCCATTTTAGACCCCAAATTTCCTCCAATGATATTTGGAAATGCATAACTGATTAGCATAATATGGTTCCAATAATTATTTTTGGAAGATGGATAACAAAAACTCATCCCACTTTGTTGGTAGGTAGATACACCATAGGTCTTCCAACATTGGTTCTTCAAACCACAAAGAAAAAAACCCGTGTACATATGTATCTAAAGCCTTTTATGTACATTACTTTGGACATCAATATGTCAAAACTTAGATTTTGACCTTTTGTGCTTGAAATTGTAGCATCACACTTTTGAACATTGTCTACCCTTGTGTCGAGAAAATTGCTTTCACTTTTGTGTCTGATATTTATTGAAATCAATATGTAATGAAAAAATATTTATGCTAGGTAAATGAGGCAATGTGTTTAAGGAATATAATGGAAATTGTAAGTTGTGTATTGTGTTAAAAATTATTTATTCAAACATTTTAGGCCTTTTCATTTCCAGGATAATGTATAAAACCATTTCACAGTGCTTTGCTTGTAAAACTCACATTCACATGATTTGTATCTTACTTAAAAATCCATTATCAAGTCTGTGGAAAACTCGTACAAAAATATTTAATATAAATCCAGTGTTAGGATAAACCAAAACTGGAAATTGGACATTGAGAATTGTTTTTATGCTAAACTATGTATTATGTGAGCAAGTCATTTATGGAGATGCATATTGGATCATGATTCATATTGGTATGGATCATGTAATATATTCCAAAATGGTAGCAGTCAAGGTCATCAAATGAAAACCCAAACTCATCATTCCCTTGTCTGGGTTTTCATTTGACGAATGCATTCATGCTTTTAAGCTATGATGGTGGGCTTGTTATGACCATGATGGTGTGGTCTGCATGTTAAAATGAAGTATAAATGCCAGGAAAAATAGATTTATATGGGATATATAGATGCATGCCTATGCTTAGAAAAATAAATATGCAGCAGTTAAGGTGCAATTTAACAAGGGCGGGATGATCGATGAGGCATTTATTCATGATTGACTTATAATATACAATCATGTCATTTTGTGTTTCATTTGTTTGCTTTGATAAGTTTTGTCTATAGTGTACACTTTATACATTCAAGTTGAATGTGAAGGAATTACATTCTATCTATGAAGGTCATTCAGTATTGATATAGTTTGTTATGGCTCTAGCTTTTATTTTCAAAATAAAGAGGCACCTTTTGTTTGGAATAGATTTTGTCTAGAGGGTAGGTTTCTTGAATTTGATTTAAGTGGAGCAAAAATTGGAAAGTATTCTTGGAAGATAGTTGTTGCTTCAAATTGTATGGCATATTACAATTTCTTCTTATATGTCATTCTTAAGTGAAATTTTACTATTGTTATGGGTTTCAAAAAATATTCCTATAGAATTTGAACGAAACATGTTATATTTGGGGGAATCTCTAAAATTCATTGCAAAATGAAAATGATTATGCACTTGGTCACTTCCAACTCAAATATATTAAGTTTGGTTTTGTTCAATTTCTTAATTTTGTACTTTTCACTTCGTTTTGTTACTGAACTTTATTTGGGATGAATCAAATAAGTTTGACTAAAATAAGTTTATGAATAACAATGGGCTTGCATTTTAATACATTATGCAGAAATTAACTTATGGATTTTTTCCAAAATTTAATGCTTACAACATAAAGTATCTTTTTGGGAAAACACAATATATGGCTGACAATATTATATACTTTGTTTTTGAAGAACGACTTTCTATGCTTCCACAAACAAACATTGCTTTACCTCTTGAAATTGCCACGTATTTTAGAATTTTATGTCCATTTTTATCGTTCTTATGTTATTAGCTCTTCTAGAAATGAGTATATCGAAGTAGGTGAGTTCTTGTCACCGATTTCTCTCGAAAAACTGACTAGCATGAAGCATTTTTTTATTTTTTTTCATTTGCATTTTCTTATCAAACTATTTAGTTTGCCTTTCTCATTAATATATGACAATATCCTTGGGTAGCATGAAGCATTTTTTGTTATTTTTCATTTGCATTTTCTAAAAAACTATTTAGTTTGCATTTCTCATTAATATATGAGAATATCTTTGGGTGGCATTGTTTATGACACGTCATGTGAAGATGTTTTGAAAGCTATTCAAAGCAAATTTAANTTAGTTTGCATTTCTCATTAATATATGAGAATATCTTTGGGTGGCATTGTTTATGACACGTCATGTGAAGATGTTTTGAAAGCTATTCAAAGCAAATTTAAAAAAAAAAAAGGCATTTACTACAATTTCTCCTAGGCTATAGTTTCTATGACTGCTTTATAATGGTTAAAGAAATAGTACCATGCAGTCCTGGAATTGGAATTTGACCGGTAAAATGACCATAACTTTGTGTAAACCTTTTTTTTTGTGAAGGGTGAATTTATCATTTAAACTTATTTTTGAAGGGTAATAAAATTTTCAAAACTTAATTATATTGCTAGTATTTTTAAAGAGCAACAAAATTACTAAAACTTCATTATAAATTAATACTAGTAAATTAGTAATATCAATCTTTTATCTTATTATTATATAAAATTATACTTTTTAAATTCCAAGCACACTTTCAAAAAAAAGAAAAATATTAAGTTAGTATTATTTCCATCATTCATATTTTTCTATTTTGTAGGTTTTCTTGATTTTTCAATCAAAAAACTTTATTTAACAATGGTTTTTCTATTATTTTTTATTTATTTTTATTATTGTAATTAGCATCTATATAGTACAATTTTCAGTGCTCAATGCTCAACTATATGATTTGAAAGTTGAAAGTTGGAAGTTGGAAGTGGAACTTGGAAGGCTGGAGCTGGAGCCTAAAAGCCCTTGGAGTTGGAGAGTGGACAATGGAGTGACTCTCGACACATAGTCTTGGAAAACATTATCAAGATTTAAAGGTAATGTTTGTAGAATTTTTTTGGTTTAGATTTAAAGATTTGTTTAAAAATCTATTGATTTGTTTAAAATCTATTATGATTTTCTGTAATGTATATATATTTAAACTCTATATTCATAGTATTATCTTTCAATCAAATTTCTTTATAAACTACGAAGTGCAAAGTAAAAATAACATAACATATCCAAGAGAAAAGAAAGGTTGTGAGTAGAAACCACCCCAGATTTACAACGTTCCTCTTTTTATTATATGTGTGTATCCCCAATTCTAAAAGCAGCCTCCTTTTTGTTAGAGAGAGCCACGGCCTTCCCTGAATTACAGAAGAGCCATAAATCAATTAGTCGAATAATCAAATCATAATGTGAAGAGAATGCAAAATCAAAGTATAGAGGGATTTGAAAATTGGCCAATAATAACCAGCATGCTACAGGTCATTTAATATCGTTGTAGTAAGCTCGTTTTTTTGTTGGATTTTAAACACAGTGAGATCTCAAAACAAAAATTAATTCTTGAAAGGTAAATTTTTTTAGCAAACCTTATTTTTAAACAAAACAGGTAATATAAAATGTTTTTAAACAACACAGATAATATAAAATGTCAAAACATTTTTTGTTTTGACAAGTAAAATAAAATCCAAATTCCAGCACTGGTACCATGCCTATGCATCACATTTTTATTTGTGGTTAACAATAACATACTTTAAAAGGCAACGATATTGCAATGTTGATTTGCCTAAAATGGAACTACAACATCAACTGAGGAAAGCGATAACAAGTACCAAAAGTGTTAATGAACCAAACAATCTGATTCTTTTTTTTTTAATATGAGAACTGATAGGTAATAACAGAGCAAACGACAGAAACAAAAAGAGTTGGCCATGGCATAAGAATATATCTTTAACCTTAAAACAACAAAAACACAACTGGACCGCGAATCAAGCAACCCATAGAAAAGTTGCATGCATGATTCTCATTCTCATACCAAAGCTATTATTCGTCATTATTGTGCCCTAAAATATTCGTTCATTAATCAGTACAAACTATTCATCTATAGATATAGAGAGAGAGACAGAGATGAAGGAGAACACAAACATAACAGTCGAAGCTGATAAATACAGACCGCAATATCAGCCATGTCGAGCGGGCAGCGCAACACACCCATTACGGGTGTAAGTGAGCAAGAAATGATCTCACAGATCGAAGAGCTTGAAAATGTATTCAGCGCCTTCGATGAGGACGGAGACGGGAGGTTATCGTGTAGGGAAGTGGAGAATATGATGAGCCAATTCGGTTACTTGAACGCTACGGAGGAGCAGCTTCAGCGTATGATCGGGGCGGTGGACTCCGACGGGGATGGCTATATCAATGTGCAAGAATTCATTAAGTTGATTACCAAAGGCATCGTGGATGTCATGGGTCAACACCTCGAGGACCTCAGAAGCGCCATCGCCACGCTCGATTTGGAGCGTAGCGGTTGCATCAACGCAGAGGAGCTCCATGCGGTGCTCAACAGCCTGGGAGAGCCCACCACCATTGACGACTGCCAACGATGTCAATGGCGATGGAATCGTTACCCTCGAAGAGTTCTACGCCCACGTTAGCAACGATAGCGCTTATGGATCAACTGCTTAAACTCCAGTACAATATGTGTTTTCTCTTCACTCCAGCTTGCATACTTCTGATAACTATAAACTATATTAATCCCAGTTTGTGTTGTGATAGAAAAAACTGGTTTCTCAGCCGAGTTTGTACTGTGGTAGATTAACAAACTGGTTTCTCTGCCATGTTCGCAAACAATGAGAAACCAGCTGTTTCTCGTGTTGTGTAGTCCATAAAAAGCCAACTTTACTCTAAAAGTTATGACTGTTTGACAATGATAATGGTAAAGGATAAAAATTAATGTAATTGATATTAAATTTTTGTATTCAAAGTGGGCGAGCGTGTTTTCTAAGAAGTTAGAGGTTGAAATCCAAAAGTTTAAATCGATCTACAGCAACCGAATCACTGGCCGGCGTATTTACTTTACTTTTAAATACTTGCTCACAGACTTTAACTTTCTTGCTTTAATAAAGAAAAGAATCTTAGTGGGTATGGATGGCATTCAGGATCAAATTTGAAAAATTTTGAAGGGCAAAGTTCTATTTCACTTTGAAGGGTTGTGAGAAATTGAATCTTTCAATGTTGACATGTAAAAATAAATCATTATTTTCATTTGAAATTGTAAGTGTACAACAAAATTTCATTATTTATTAAACATAGTGTATAGAAAAAAAATGATAATAAGAATCTCAAGTGATTCAACATTTACATGGAATTGGAATTAGTGTCTTAAACTATGTATATGATGATTTATCAAGTCCAAATTATTTTTACGGGGATTACTCAAGTTAGTATAAAGGAGGAGAGGCTACAATAAAGGTTGAGAGTGAAGAACATTACCGGTAATGGAAGATGAGATTGGGAAAAAGACCATTTAGAAAGATAACCATTAGGAGTATTGGTTGTATTGCATTGTTCTTTAGCCTATTTATTTTATGAGGGAAAATATTTTTTTCCTATCATGCGAAAGTTATTAGAGTAGTTGAGAACTACTAGCAACCTTATCTGAATGTATAATGGGTGATTCCATGAAGATGGGTAACACTTTTTGGCCAAATTTGGTGATGAAAACCTGTTTTTTTACTCATGTGCTACATAGAAGCCCTCAAAACGCATATATGCCATGTGAATTTTGACTTGCAGTAAAAAAACAAATTGTAGAATATTATGTTGGCTTCATAGTGATATTTTTTTTAAAATATTTCGATGTCATTTAATGTGTGAATTTTTGCATTTAATGAACTGTCTGACCTTAAAAATTTGAAGAAGCTAATAAGTGGCTCGTGTCCACGTAGAGTAATTCAATCTTCCATTAATAATTTTAAAAAAATATATATATATGAGCATGATCTACATAAAATGCAGTGTGATGTGCATATTTTTTTGTTAATTTTTTTCGCATTATACAATTATTTATTATTTTTCGAAAGTGACCACATTCGATTTCAGCACCGTTTTAAACACATATTTGTCCACGTAAAGCAATTTTTTCTATTTTTTCAAAAATTGAAAAACCAAAGATACCCTTTTGAAGAGGACATGTCGATATGTGATGTGTGCATTTTTAAGAATTTTTTGGCTGTGTATTTTTAACTCTGCGGATTTTTCTTTGAGCTGCTTCGAAGTTGCAGTGTGGTTTTCTAAGTATAAGTTTTAGAAGTAATTAAAAAATAAATTTCATATGAATGCCAAAATGCGTGTATGATACCTCAATGGATAGAAGATTCGTTGGTGAATTTATCGGTATCAACTCCGCTCAGTTATGTGCTAGGAATGGCAGGGTGTACACCTCTACAAGCAACAGAAAATTTTTCATTTGTTTGAATGTGGGCTAAGTCTATTTTCTTAAGCCCTCGACCGAGGTATGAACCTCGACCGAGGTATGAGCTTGGTCGAGGTCCTAGTCATGTAAACTCCTTTGGAGCAAAATGTACCTCGACCGAGGTATTTATTAACCCTCGGTCGAGGTTTTAATACCTCAACCGAGGGTTAAGAAATACCTCGGTCGAGGGCTGAACAAATCCTCGGTCGAGGGCTTGATAAAACCTCGGTCAAGATATTAAGACCTCGGTCGAGGGTTTAACAAGCCCTCGACCGAGGTGCGTTTTTCTGTTTTTGCCGAAATGCGCTTGCCAAAAAGTGTTACCCAGGTCCGCGGATTCACCCTAATATGAAATTAGGGATGAAAGTAGCCTCATAGGGTACTAAAACTTTTTTGTGTCTAGAATTGTTTTGAGAAGAGCTCCACTACTAGAAGTGCTATGCTATAAGGCCAAAAGAGATCATCACATCCCTAACATTAATAATAAAAACTAAAAAGATGATTTTTGTCCAGTGCCAATGTATCCACCTAAAACTAGTGTACTTCTAACATTGTACATCCGTGGGAGATTTAAAATTGTTGACCCTTGTTATGACCACTTGATCATTACCATAACCAATGGTTAAAAGAAACAACATAAAAGTATAAAAATTAGAAGAATAACTTTTCCATGACATTTTACAGAAATGAACTTTCACATGCTATTAAAATAATTGTATTATTATCTTTCCAACTAAAACCATAAGTTTTTTCCAATCCACATTTCCATTAACGGCCAAAAAAAAGTTACAAATACCATCACAAAGCTAATTTATGTGTTTGTCCATATGGACCTAGTTTGTGGTTAACTAGCCATTCAATTTCAAACTCCACCTAATCCCTAAGCATCGTCTTCACCATAATAAACCTAAGTATTAGAACACTTGAAAATTTATCCTTCAAACTTTAGTCTTGAGTGTACTAACATCTAAATGTCAAATGAGAGGGATTGATAGGGATTCCCATTTCTCTTTTCAAAACTCAGTGCATGTAATAATGTGGATCTTACTAGTATTTTGATCTCACATGAGAAGGAGTTTGAGAGGGATTCCACTGTTATCTTTTCAAATTCCATCTTAAATTTATGTGAAAAGGTTAGACAAAAAACAAGGACTATTATATACTGTAATCTCTTTGTGGACCTTACATGATTCAAAAATGTCATTTTGACAGAAAACATATTTACAATCTCTTCTCTTAAATTCTAGGTTGATAGGTCTAAGAAGTGGTATGCAAGGTAATCGTAGACTCCATTTGATATGCCGACATTAAGAACCTTTATCAAGTTCCATCATCAAGACAATGAGTCGAGTTGAGTAATGAATAAATATTTATTAATATATCTTTAACAACACATTTCAAGAGAAAACTAGGAAATTGATAATGTCGAATATATAACTAAGACCAAACCCAAACCCTAAAAATGTTAAGCTAGACAATAAAGAATCCTAAGTTGTGATTAAAACAAACACCCTAAATTTCTACAATGATTCTAAACTTACAATAGAATAAAAGTCTAAATTAAATTTGTTAATACAAAATATTTTTCTTAATGAAAAAATTGTGAATTACTTAACCTATTTTTTATAAACTACAGAACTAAATGTAATATCTAATTTTAACCTAGAAATACTACAAATTTTTATATAAAAGAATAATTTAAGAGAAATTTTAATAATTAGTGAGTTATTGGCCATAACCTAGGAAATCTTTAATGTAAAAAAGTAACCTAAATTATCATATCTCATTTACTCTAGTATAACCTAAAAGGCATAATTCTAATAAAAAAGTTAAAACTTTAAGATTAATCTACTACAACATAAACCTGTATTGTTATCTAATATTTTTATAATAAAATTCAACCTGGATTTCAATAAAAGAACACTGCAATAATCGAAGAGAGGCGTCATTTTGAACAATGTAAATCATTTCAATTATGGTAGAACAACATTTTTTGTTTTAAAGCAATTCATCTATTTGATTATTTTCATATTCAAAGGTAAACTTTCTTTTAAACCTTTTTTTTTCTATTATAATTTATAGTTTATGGTCAATTTCAAATGTACACAAACTTATTAAAAAATGGAAATGAAAATAAAATCATTTTGAAGCAATAAGTGCCCACCCCAAAGGAATAGTCATTGAGACTAGTCACAATAGTAAGAGGGAGATATACCCCTCTAGGTGAAATGTACCATGAAAGACAAGTTATCTTACTTATGTAATAACAAACTCTCCTCCCCCTATATATTGCTTTCATTGCATGTAGTTCCTATAATGTAATGAAATTGAGTTGGAATGCCCGTAGTGCCTGTAATAGTTCAGTCTATCTATTCATGAACTATTCATGAACAAATCTATATATCCATGACATAGGAAAGAGTTGGTGAGTAGGTATATTGTAGTAAGGGAGGGAGCACAAAGAAAGAACCAAAGTCAATACAAATTGAAATGGTTTAAATCCAATGCATACATTGCACATTCTTATCCATGTGGCCTCCCTAGTGTAGAGGATATCCTCATAAAAGTAAATACCTTCTATACCCGTAATTATATAAATCCTAGAAATTGGAAAAAAAATCAAGTCTCTCCAATATTGACATCTTATCCTAGTAATTTTACGAAAAGACTTCAAATTATTCAACAAATATCCAGTATTTTAATTTTGTTTTGTTTTGTTCTATTATGGTTTATGGCTTTCGGATGCACACAAACTAATTGTAAATTAGAAATAAAAAGAAAAGCATTGCCAACACCTAAATGTTTTAGGAGCAACAACGATTTATTCAACCTCCCAGAGCCCACAAAAGATGACTGTAATACACACTCGATTATTGTGTGGAAACCTATAATTCACATCTCTATGGACCTCACACGATTCACATTGGAAACCGTTGCGGCATATTTCGCCATTCATGTCATGGAGAAAGATCTCATACAAATATGGAGACACATGCGCGGATAAAACATCATTATTATTTTAGCTAATGAGAGTCCATACATATATAAAGCAATCTCTACTCTCCCGGTCCCTGGAGCATATATTTTATTGAACTTAGATAAGGGACAACTCTGTCGGGCCGGTGAAAGACTCGGTTGTTAGGTCATTGATAAATTAAGGCATTGGAATTTGGAAGGACCTTTGAATGGAGGATTGACTCCGCTTGATGGCGGCTCTATTGGTCAAGTGTGATTGGGCCTACCTAAAAGAAAAACCCCAGAATGTAATACCTAATGCTTTGAGGCAACAACTTTTTTTATTAACCCTAAATTCAAAAGCTATTTTTAGAATTGAATCATGTCCTCCCCAGATGCTCAATTCAAAGTGATCAAACAAAAGCCACAATTTTAGGTGGATTATGGATAGTCCCTCCAATGTATATCGATATTATACCCGAATTCGAAGTGATCAAACAAAAGCCCCAATTTTAGGTAGATTATGGATAGTCCCTCCAATCTATATCGAGTTTATCAACCCTATCGGAAAGGTTAAGTATTTATTAGCCCATTATAAGGAAGAACTTAAAATTCTCCAACAAATATCATTACAAGTTGGATGTCTAGTGTCTACCATAGTCAACAACGAAAACGAATCATAAACACACGTTTGGGAGGTTTGCAACAACGAGGCTGTTGAAGTCATGTTATTTGCTAGCTCATTGCACTCCCAGACCCTCATTCATGAACGTCCGTCGAGGGATTCCCTTGTTTAGATATATTGGTAGACAATTTGTACTTCTTGTTTCCATTATTAGAAGGCTGAGAGGAAACCAAAGGGGTCGAAGTCTACAACATTTACAGTGTCGGTTGTTAAATATTTTATCCTTTCAACCTTTGGATTTCATTAAGGAAATTGGAATAATTCAAACATTTGTATTCAAATATTGTTCCTTCTTTCAACCTAATGTTTAAAATTCACAGAAGATAAATAGCATTGACAGATTTGGAACTCAAATACAAGGCTCTTTCTTTTTGCTCCTCCGACCAAACGAAGTTGTGGTCCTAGACTATGAAAAGTATACATTATTTTGGTTCCGATTTCATTTAAATACTGGGTTTTTTAAGGTTACATATATTGAGTATTCGAGACTTAGTCTGGCGGACACGCAATCACATAATACATTGCAAATTTCAAACAACATTTTGGATGGAGAAATTTTAAACCCTTATATTTATAGAACCAGAAGGCATGCCAACAAGCAACACATTTAACTTTTCTCCACATATAAAATGTTACACAAGTGCACAATGCTATACATACGTGTAAATTCATGACAACCAAGTTGACAGCTTAGCTTGCATAATATTCTGGAGAAAATAGAATTTAGGGAGACACTAAAGCATAGAATTGGAGAGTTGAGAGTCCAAGTTACGACCTCAGTCTTTCCTATACTCGTAAACTCAGGATAATGTTTATTTTCCCACAGACTTCGCCAATCTCTTTAAGTTCGGGGAAGCTCAATCTAGCCTACCCAGCATTATACCATTGCTTCTCTTGCTCCTACCTATGACAAAGGTGGAACCTTCAAGTCGTCCACCGCAGAAGACAATGAGGAATTAGAGTGTGCAACTGTTCCCTTATGTAGAAAGACGATTGGAATCAACGCCATCTCAATTCCACAATATATCGGCGCTCCATAGTTGGTTTACCTTTCTCGATGTAGGCAAATGCATGTTCGTGTATTTCACATGATTACAAAAAAATCATTTTATAATTGCTTCTACATAACATAGATATATCTGTGCACGTGAGGGAAAACTGGGTATTGTTTTCCCGAGGGGTCCAAAGACTTTCAGAGGTCATTCTTCATTATGAGGGTGCTCAGGGCGTAGATCAGAGAGACTATGGGAGGAAGAGGAAGAAGAAGAAGAGGACTCAAGTCAAAAGGCAAGGTGAGTGAGGAGGGGAGACGTAATAGCGATATTTGCAGGAGCAACCCATTGGTGGTATACTTATAGCAACAAGCCTCTCCAAATCGTAGCCATTGCCGACACCAAAAACCCTCATAAACAACTCAGGCACAAGAGTTACCGCGTAAGCATCCCGAAAAATCAAGTCATGATAATATTCAGCTAGGTATATGAACAAATTCTTTCATTTCTTTTAGAATTAACTATATGCATATTGTACAACCCTTCTCTCTAGTTGTCCCTCCATTCCAATTCCTTTGTCTCTACTTCCTAAACCCCTTCCTCCGATGAGACAGGTAGACTAAACGGCCTAGGTGGACCGTGGGAGACTGGGAGTGGCGATTCAAATGATTACGACCCTAGTAAATGAATGGAAATTGGAATAAATCCTAGAATCCTGAACTACCTAGTATAGGATATGGTTCATGATCACAAACAAACGGCAGTGTGCTGCTAGCCTGCTACCAAAGATCCGTCATCCAAGTCTTGTAATGCTCATAATAGAAATTTCTAGCACTGGGTTAAACCCTGGTCTGGAAACTTACATACCCATTGGTCTGGGTTAGGTTCAAATCTAGCAAAGATTGCTCAATGCATTGTAAATTCCAACTAGTAAGTTGTAACCCAAAAAACAACACCAATAGTTTTTCCTTACGGAGCCTTGATAGTGGAGGGTTATCAAATCAATTCACCATCCATAGATATGACTCATATGAACATTTAATTTCACATCATATACTAATACTCAAGTGACTTGTAAGTTGTAAGATCATGTGACTCGGTGAACAATAAGATGGCAGATGGAAAACCAAGTTGGAAGGTGGCATCATCACCAAGATTTAATAAAGTTGGTGAATAAGTAATGCATGCCAATGCCATTAAATGCTTTGAAAGTGAACATCGAATCCCTAGTCACAATCCTGACTCACCGAGTTGAACTTGGCACTAGGTAGCCCATTGGCCCACCGTGGTTCATGTCGATTGGGACCAAGATCCTCATCCATGATCCGACTATTCCAGGGCACTTGGGCAGACTCTAAGTCCCGACTCTCCCATAAACCAATGAATCACTGATAACCCCTGAATGGGCAAATTTTGTAGCCGCCATTCTATTGCAAATTTACCCACGCTTAGTCAATTTCATTATTGACGTGCTCGAAATGAAACTAAATTTTTTTTGCATGGTAAAATTCCTTTTGACCTTCTGTGATGTTTAAAATGGCCTTTGAAGGCCCATGAAGGATTCAAATTTGAAACCTGATGGCACTATCTATGCCTCTTCACCTTCAATGTTACCATTATCAACAACATACTTTCACTAACTGCCTTATACCTCGTACCTCACTTACCTGCTTACGTATGCACCAATCTAGTGCTTCAGCCTAGAAGACCTTAGTTTGCTAGGCACTCTTGTCTTTCTTGCTTGCACACCTTTACCCTACTTCACACTTAGGAACCTATGAATACTGCCTTACTTACCCAACCTCTGCCCCAACCTCTTCTTGCTTCAGGCAGGAATCGGGGGAGTGGGATATGGGCAAACCAAATCGCCCCGTTTTCTCCATTAACAGTTTTTTTGTCCCACCACCTGTTGTCACTGTTGGAGTTGTCTTCTACGTCACCTGACATCTCCATGTCTTCATCAAATCAAATCCAACCTGCAGATATATGTTGTCCTCACCCGAGGATCCATCAGGTAGAGCCCTAGGGTCCATTATGGTGGTTTTAAAATCTCGTATGGACCTACCCATCCCTCCCGAGCATTGCCCTTTTGTCCCCTGGAACATATCGATAAGATATGGTCCACAGTATGGAGCTGATATCGTTGCAGTGACCAGTGAAGAATCAGCTAAACTTGTAAGTTGAAGTGCCAACAAACATTCCTACAATGGTGCAGGAATTTGATTAAAATTTCCATTCAATAATGCATCCAGAAGGCAATCTACCAGGTTATGCGAATTTGGGTTCGGCCATATTGTGCTTGTGTTGCACAACTTATCATCCATAATGAATGACTTGAAGGATTCTATCATTCAAAAAAAACTTTTGTAGTACCGGGCACTTCAAAGAAACTCATACAAAGGACTCGGCATAATAGATCAGGCGGAGGTTACACCATAAAATCAAGAAGGGACTTTTTATGTCACTCAGGTATCCATGATTATGACTTCAACCACACCCACCAAGTAAACAGTAATATTGTATAGCTAGGGTATGATCAGACTTTCACATACAAATCATCATTCAATGCTTGTCATTCACGTTCTGGTTAGGATAAGTCGTATGAAAGGGATTGTATCAATTACATCCCTGTACCAGAAATTAACGACTAAAATTAAGCATTCCAAGGATTAAATTCCCCATAAATCGAGTTGATAAAATTGCATTGAGGATTAAGGCCAATTAGTAATTGTTGTTATATGTATGGAACCTGCATATTTTTTAATCAGAATCTCATATCCCACCCTGAAACCAAAATCCTAGATAGAAAACTTGGCAAAGCTCTACAGGATGTGAAGATGAGTACATGTTGGGATAGACTGGCAAATCTCTACTGCAATTGTTCAAACAAGAGTGGGAGAGAGAAGATGTAATGAAACACTGAACGCATCCAAGACGAAATTCATTTTATGGATTTTTTATGCATTTTCCAATTTGTATACAAGGAGTAGCTGTATCAGTAATTTGTTTGGATATAAATAGTGTGGCTGGACCTGCTGGTTAACCCACACTGCCACTTCGGCCGGATATTTAGATGTTGCGAGGGTTTCGAGCTCCTCCTTCATTGTTTCCATCACTACGCCAAGGCGGGTGTTGGCTAGCACTTTGAACCTGCCCGAAGCTTGCTTCTGTGTAAAGGATGAGTTCTATGTGAATCGTTGATGGAAGGATTCGGATGAATGATTGTCTGTATCTAAATTTATGAGTTGATTAATAGTTGAATACCTGCAAAAGGATTGATTTAAGACGTCTCTTTCCAGCATATATAGAGTTCTATGTATTATTCATGACAGTCCTACAATGACAATAAGGGGGTTTTATGTACATGAGATCCTGTGTGGATAATCGTTATGTCTTATTGTGACCATTGAATCATCTATCAGAAAGGATCAATGATGATCATATAATTCATTGAGTTCTGGAGAGAATTATCTTATTGTAGTTGTTTAACAGTTGAATTGACCCCTGCCTGTAGCAGGTGAACATTATATGGATCGTGATCCATCATACAGATCAAGCTGCAAAGAAAGTTGATTGTTCAAATTGGAGCAACGAGAGTTTACATAAGGTAGAGGTATTATGGAAAGATTAAATACACTTAGCATATTTCATCAAAAAAAAATGAGTGGCAGAGAATCTAGCATCAAAGAAGTTGTATTGATCTAAAATACCCAAAATCAGGAACATGTGACCGAGTATTATAAGGCTGAGCATAATTGCTGGAACTATGAAGATAAGTTGTTCAAACTGCACAATCCGAGTGTAATAGAGTAATAGGATATTTGAGGGTGTTGAATCCTTTAATGTATTTAAAAGGGAGTTGTCTATATGTGGGATGATTTCAGCAACGTGAACCAAATTCGGTCTGACACTCAAAACTCTCGTCATGAGGCCGTGCTCAATTCGTCGTCCCCACTCCGCTGCGAAATCGTCAATCACATTAATGATGGTCGGTGAATTCAAAAGAAGCCAAGCCCGCGAGACCCCGAGCCTTCTCCCTTGTGCCGTATAAAACCATCTGGATGTCGCTTTCATGCATTGCATTCTTTTTCTCCTTCTATGTCCACGGACCACACCCACAGCCAAGCGTCAATGACTCAACTGATCAACGTCTCAGAGCCACACACAGAGGTAACAAAATAAGCTCATGGAACCAAACTGTAATAGAAAACATGTCCATAATCCTTCTTACTTGTAAATATAATGCATTGTGAGCACCATATTTCATGTGTCAATCTCAATTTTGCATTAAACCGGATAGTAAAATGTAATTTAAAATTGGCAGTGAGAAGGATTTGAAACATCTCATGCCATAAACATTTTGTAATATATATTCAATTTTCTGTATATATGGCCTCTACTATTTTTGTAAACTTGTGTTACTGTGGCATAAATGCAGAGTTCTGGTGTAACTAGCATAGATTTTTATGCATCCCAAAAAGGCAAGGACTAATCTGATTAAACTTTGTGTTTGTTCATTTGATTCTCGAAATAATTGTAAGAAAATTTCCTCTAGACCAAGCAGGCCTGAAAAACACTTCATCATTCTTGATGTATGTACAAATATAAAATATAATTGATTGCATTGTACACTATGTGGTCTGAAAAACCCTGTGAAGTAGGAATTTTTCCTTTTGTGTGTTTAAGTTTTCCCATCAATGCTATGGTCTTGGCTTGAAACAATGAGCTACTATTAAGTTCCACAAACTACATAAACAAGTTACTTGCAAATTGGCATTGCCCAACTATATTGATATGTTCTCATATGGATGATTATGGATGTATGGTGTGCTTCATTGACATGTGTCACATGGAGTTCTTTTCATGAGGATGCCCTAGTGCTCTTGACTGGATGTGCCATCTAGATCATATGCATTATTGATATTCATTGAGTGTGTGACTTGTTTACTTGATGACATGGATAGATTTATCTTGGATCGTGCTTGGATTATGTCACTTGGATTATTTATGTACATGTATGGTGACATGTGGAGGCCTTTCCTTCCTAGCACATTGTGATGGTGTGGTGATGGCTCAAATATAGGTTTCATTGGAGCTCCCTTATTATTATCACTGATCAACTTCTATGAATAATATGGAGCTCTTTTTTATTAGTTGCTTTTGGTTTTGGGCCGAGCATGCTCATAAAGATTTGGGGAATGTCTAACACCACTTATTGCTATCAATTCTATCTTAGTAAAGACCATATCATTACTATGCTTGCATTTTCTAAAATAAAGGGCAGCTGGCTGGTGTCTAATGAATCATGACCCTGCAGATTGCAAATTTCAACATGCAGACTGCTCTACAAATAAGTGAACCAAAAGTTTGTTGATATTATTTTATTATTTGAACATTTTTGTTTGCAAATTTGTGCAGCCACCTAAGCCCTTGTTGCGATGGATAGAGCAAGTTTGCACTCGTGCATGCCATTCTTGCACGATTTTGATGTTCAACTCTTGGCAACAATATGTTTAAGGTATTTTTTGTTTTTTAACAAATAAATGTTTACTAACATCCATCATTTTTTTTTAATTATATTTATATATATAAAGCAAGACATATACAACTCCCATATATATGGCATCCCTCTAAATAATAATAACCCCTCTAAATATTATTAACTAATTCAAGATGGATAATGAGCATTAACTATGCCATTCATTTGTCTACAACAATTGAGTCATGATGAAAAAATAATGCAATATTTAATGGGCAAAACAAATCCATTATAATCTTATATGTTAATTCTCTCCAGGACTCAATGGCTTATATTATCATCATTGATTGATGATTCAATGGTCACAATAAGACTTATAACTAGGCTTGGAATTTGACTGCCCACAAAACATTTTTTCATTTTTATATGTATTTGATATGTAATTTTGTGATGAACACATTAATATTGATAGGTAAAAAAATATTTAAAACTTGTATTTAACGTTTATGAATTTAGATATCCCGTCAAAAATTTTAATACCTATGTTAACTACTAAAACCTAGCTAACTATCTTTGGCCATTGTGTTGGGCCAGCTCTTGGGGTGCTCTTAATTTCCAGTGTATTTGTATTGTTCACCTATGTAGTTTGAAGGAGCCTTTTGATTTTTCCAAGAGGAATATTTGCTTAGTAGTTTCAAGGAGCCTTTTGATTTTCCAAAGGGGAATATTTGCTTAGTATAATTGTTATACATTTAGACTTAGTAAATTTCTATATAAATATTTTACTCATATCTATATATAATATAAAAAATTATTTTATTCACATTTATATATAATATAAAAAAATAAATTGACAGTAAACTAAATTGGTTAAACCGTCAAGTGATAGGCACAAAAAGCTTGAACTTGAAACAGTCATTAAATTTTTATTGACTGACAAAAGAAAAAGAAAATTAAATTTCCAGGCCTGCTTATCTCGATTATCTCATGTACAGAAAACCCCTTCTTGTCATTGTCTGACCGTCACAAATCATAAATAGAACTCTATATATATGTTAACACAGTGAGCAGAAGCATTCAAGAAATCTTTGCAAATGGTCGTGCTCTAGAGTGCGGCTTCCCAAGTCCTAGTCAATATTAAGTATTCTGGGGCTAACTTAAAGTGAGACAGAAACAAGAATTATATTTACGTCGTAAGGCATTTTTCTCCGAAGTTCTTCAGAAAAGCACTGTTCATTTCGTCGTCTATTCGACCAACCGTGCTCCTCCGCATGTCCTCTTCACAATCCGGTGGTTCTCTGCGTGTCCTCTTGGCGATCCGGTGGTCCTCCGCGTGTTTTGAAATTCTTCCGAATGTTTTGGAGGTAAACGTTAGAACCCAGTCCGGGCTCCTCCGTAAGTGACAGCATTGATGGTTGGACCTGCCACTTAACCCCCATCCCCACGTGTCTCCTTCGTGATCCGCTGGTCCTCCTCGTGTTTTCAAATTGAGTCTGTATAAAAATTTCGTGCTGATAGTCGGGCCTTCCGGATCTTTTGGAGGTAAAGGTTAGAACCTCGTCCGGGCTTCTCCGCAAGTGACAGCATTGATGGTTGAAGGTTTCCGGTCTCTGCCTTGCTCTGTCATCCCATTTCGCCTACAAGTTTCAGTGTTCGCGTGTTTTCCACCTCTTTGCTGAGCATTGTTCATAGGCTTTGCCGTGACTCTTGAGTTGGTCAGAACCACAGTTGTCCGGCGATTTTGGAGTGTTGTGGGCGATTTCTGGAGAGCCCGTCATGTGAAAGAGCCCGTCCGAAACATGAAGTGTTTTTTTCTCAGTTTGGCATTTATTCTGAATTTATTAGATAGCTTGCTATTCATGGAGGAGGTGGTTGAACATCTTTTCATGGCGACCGCCCCTCCCTGCTGCATAAATGGTGTTTACTGGTCACATTTAGTTTGTGGTTTTAAAGGATTTGCACTATTTGGGTTTGCACAGAGAAGTTGCATTGTTTCTAGTTGCAAGAATTCTAATTCAAAGAGCCAAAGAAGAGGAAAAAAACACAGGTACTTTGTTTTTCCACTGCTCCTGGATTTCATTCTGTGCAATTTCATTTCTATTGCAAATTTGTTGTGCAAGACTCCCAATCAATTGAATATTAAGATAATACACTAGATTAGAGCATTACCAATTACAGTTATTCAACCGAGGAATAATGCACTTGATTTTAAATTCTATGAATCAGAGCAAATTACCTGTTTAGCATGGCCCAGAATGCGGTTTCTCCTGCAAGATCTGATCCAGGATTGTTAGTGTCAATCTTGTAGGCTTGTCTGGGTGTTTTCATATCTTCTGCCCTCTGCAAGTCGTTCATCAATTTCCGCAAAAATGCCATTAAAAGAATCAGGCACCGCAGCTGGCCCGGCCACTAAACCGCCATTCTCGTATAGCTTAGAATAATTCAAAACCCCTGAATCAATAGTAGGGTTCCACGATGTGGTTTGGTAAATTATATATGCTGTTAATTGGGTCCGTCCGTTGGAAAACCTACCTACTTATAAGAACTGGATGAACTAATATGTTATTTTTAATATAGCTTTAATTGCGAAATCCAAAACTTTCATTGATTTTCCCCTGTTTGTCCAGGATTGAGTTTGTTTATTTATGTGGCACTACATTATTTTTACCCCTGGCTCATTCCTGCTGAAGTTGAATTGTGGTGGCCAAAATTTAAGATTCAGAGGACTTACTCTGTGGGGAAGTAGGAAGAGAACTCTGTTTAGGTGCAGGAGAGGGCTTTGGCTTTGGCTTTGGAACTGTAGTTGGAGCAGAAGATCCTGAATCTGATCCAGGATTTGGCACAGTCACTGCCATAAGAACAACCATTAAAAGCATCACCATCAACATCACTGAAACAAACTGAAACCAAATTAATTTCATCCTATAAAACAATAATACGTGGGAGAAGCTGGTTGTCTCCAGCATTTCCACCTTGAAGTCTAGCTAAAATTCCAACCATTGGGCCATTGTTGTAGGTTGCAGGTTCTGTTTTCTCATAGTTGACTCTTGCATCTGCAAAGTTATCATTGTGATCGGGTCCTCCAACAATAGCACCAACTAAAATATTCGGATCATTTCCTTGGTGGTTGAACCATGTAGCATATCCTCCTTTGCAACTCACAAATGATGAATCTTGTTTGTATGATGCAATGGAGGAAGTTCTATGATGGACCTGGCGAGGATAGTTTGGACTATATCCCACCGTGTAGCTTGTAGCTCTTGGATTGTCACCGAGTATGTAATCAACCTACAAGAACGTCGTTTTAGCCAAAGGACTGAATAGGAATTAAGGCTTTTTAGATCTTGGACTCATTAATCTATCTTCCTGATAAGGAGGTTTTTAGCCCATCATGGGATTTACAATTATTATACCTGCGAATTAGCTAATGCCAACAGCTGAGATGGATCTACTTCTCCACTGGGGCATTGCAGTTGCCTACCAGCAGAAGACAAATAATCAGAGTAGACTGTGAGAAGGAATGAGGCACTCGTCACAAAATGCATGTTGTTCCATTTCTGCCAATACAATAGCCCACCTAAATAGCCAATGATGCACTCATTTAGTCCACTTTGTGGCTTGCTATCAAGATAAAATGATGTGTGTATTTTGGAAGGCAGATTGATGAAACCAAACCTGGTGTTCGTTGTACACTGTGCCCATTCTTCTGAAGGCACGCACACATGAAATATTCAGCTTTTTCTTGATATTGTTGCATTACTTCTTTGTTCTACCCACCCCTGCCTTGCATGAAGAACTGATCATAAACTAGATACAATGTCAATTGTTCAATCGATTTCTATCCAAACTAAATGAGTTGATTGGCAGCCCAATCTGGCCATTGGTATTGAGGCATGCATTGTAAGTTGATGGCAAATACTTATAACTAAGTAAAGTTCACTGGACATATTGAGATTTCAAATCATGATCGATTGTTGCAAAGCCAACTGCTACGGCCCATCTCAAAAATTACTACTCCTAATCGATGACCGCGCGTGAATGTTCCACCATCATTAACCTCAGGGCCTACTTTCAAATAAACTCCACAGGCTAAGTCTGGTAAGGGAAAGGAAGTTGTGGTTAAAACTGAAACAGTCGGGACACTTGTACTTTCGGGCCAGGTATGCCCACTCCGGAATCCTTAGAACTGCCCTAGGAACTACTACCATAACTTATTAGATCAAATGGGGTCAATATACCATTGCTATTAACCTTTAGTAGGAAGAATGAATGAATTGAATTTAGACCTTTTCACTTCTGACTTTAGACATCCTTTGTAGGCACAGGGTCCAAAAATTGGACTGGTCATCTCTTTATCAGCCCTATTTTTCCCTTTCTTTCCACACTGAAAAAAGGAGTATCTGACCGAATAGCATTCCCAGTGATGCTTGCACGGTAATTTTTATGCCGTAAGGCGTTTTTCCCTAGAGTTCTTTGGTAAACCACTGTTCATTTCGTCGTCTATTTAGCCAACCGCGCTTCTCCGCGTGTCTTCTTCGTGATCCGCTGGTTTATTAGTTGTGCTGATTTTGAATGCTGAATACTGTTCAGGACTTTATTTTTATCATTCATTTAGATATCTTCTACTTATTGTTGAACAACACTAAGAATTCTACTCAAATATTCAACTGTATCGAGTTATAATATCTTCAAAATCGTAATACAATTGGAGTATGTGATAAATGAACCTGACATAATCAACTTCAACTTTTTAAAATTGTTTGTTTTCCAGAATTTCTGTCAAATTAGCTCATACCAAGGCAACTGTTAGACGACTTCAGCTAAATTCTAATCTACAAGTACCGGTATCTCTTACAAACCAAATAATAGGGTAGTGTCTCAAAACTACAAGATGGGTTTGTTTTTACATGGAACCGCTTTCATAATTCCCAATATTGTTGATTCTCAGAAAACAGCTTTTGCAACAATTACCCCCAGCTACTTACCCAAGGGAGGCTTTTACATATAACCACTCTTTCAAAATTCTCAATGTAGTTGTTTCTCAAAAAATAGCTTTTGCCACATTTACCTCAGCTGTTTACCCAATCCCTTATAGCTAGAAGGGCTTGATAAAAGCAAGAATTAAAATCCAGAATATACTTGGTTCTTAAGGTGGAATTTACAATTTAACAGTAAAAATCCAGAATATTCTAGAGATTACAGGCAGCTAAGAAATGGAAAATATAGCATTCTGCAGTCAAGAAACAATTGTATTTAAGGAAACCAAAATGGATAAAGGATTAAAATTTGTTTGAAGGAAAGGGGCGAGAAGCAATTTTCTGAAATCAATCCTAACATTTGCTACGAGAAGAAACTGTATCAATGTCACTTTGGTTGCTAGGCATTAAAATTGAGAAATGTTCATTATGAAAAACTAAACTTAAAAATCACTGGTGGTATAAAAAATAGAACAAAGAGAGCAAAGATGTTAGAGTTGCTTACCTTTATCCAATTTGTAAGCAGATGAATGTCTCTGTTCAATGCATGGAATACATCTTTTAGATTTAGTGAACCTTCTATAATGCACATAACTATATGCACGTAGACACCAGACCAATGGAGTGCCCCTGTATTCTCTGGGTGCATAGTTATTTAAAGGCGTGAGGGAAATTGCATATGTAGTAAGCTTTTGCAGATTTTCTTAATAGGAATAAAATAAAATAACAAGCTACAGAAAGAAAGAAAAAATGAAAAAGGTGAAAGTATTTCATGGAGTTTTTGTAAATTCCTTACGTCAACCAGCATTTTGACACACGCCGAAAACTTTTTATCTATAAATGCTTGTAACACAAGTTGTGAATAGTCTTTATAGATTGCCTGAGGGAACCGAATTTTACACACGAGGAGGAAGCCTTTTTTTATTTCGGGACTTTATAATCCATTGAGTGCAGAGTGCACTTTGCAAGTCATTTTTCCTTTTTAATTAATGGATTCTAAAGTCATTCCAGTCCAAAGACCTTACAGTTATGTTATCACTTTCATATGAATCAAATCAATGTCCATAGAGTTCTACCATGTTGAGGATAAATGATAAATGAGTAAGGCAAGCTGCCTATCCAAGAGGGTGCAAGAATAAGTTTTAAGTAGAAATTCTGCAAAAAATTGATGTTTGGCATAGTTTTATAAGTTAAAGTTTCAAAGATAGTTTTCCATGCCCTAGAGGTTTTGAGGGTCTCTCTCTAAAAATTTCAAAAATCCTAAAACAATCTAAAAGAAAAACTAAAATTGTGTCCCCTTTGGATTTTTCGCTTCACCAAACTCCAGTAAAAATGAAATTTTCTAAATTGTTTTGAATAAAGCATTAAGTCATAAGTAATGAAATGTAATGGGAGAGATGGATGATTCCACATGCAAAGTAAAGAATAAGTTGAAATATAGACAACTGTACTAAAACTTATAATTGAACATATTTTAGAATTTTCACTTGCATCTTCAATGAAATCAAATAACAAACTAGAATGGAACGTCGTTAGGCGTTTTTCTCTGAAGTTTTGTTCTAAACAACTATAGATGTCATCGTCCCTCCTGCCAGTGCTACTTTTACGCATGTCTCCTCTTGCGCTGCGCATTTTCCATAGGTTTCCAGTATTGTCAACTAGGACAAAGCAAGGCACCAACAGGAAACCTTAATCAATTAAGAACTCGGGGATGGGGGTTAAGTGGTAGGTCCAACCATCAATGCTGTCACTTGCGGAGGAGCCCGGACTGGGTTCTAACCTTTACCTCCAAAAGATCCGGAAGGCCGGACTATCAACACTGAAGTTTTATACTACCCAGCAAGAGTCAATTTGAAGACACGCGGAGGACCAGCGTATCACGAAGAAGACACGCGGAGAACAAGTGGATCACGAAAAAGACACGCAGAGAAGCACGGTTGGCTGAATAGACGACGAAATGAACATTGGTTTCCAAACAATTTTCTTCCTTCTACAATCCAGTGATTTTTGGAGAGCCATGACTCTTGTCCAACGATTCTAGATTGCCGTGAGGTGATTTCTTGAGAGCCCTTCCTGTGAAAGAGCTCGTCTTGTAGAAAGAGCCCGCTCGACGATTCCTATAGAGGTCTGAGCAACAGCTGTAGCAAGTGCCTTGGTTTTTGGCTTAACGCTCGATGTTCTGAGAAGCCCTTTGACTCTTGTTGGACAGTGGAAAGTGGTAAATGGAATATGTTGAACCTTTCATTTAATCTTTGTTACCTAGTATGTTGGATCCTTTTATTTATGGTTGGTTTTGGTTATTCCTACATACACAGTAAACATTACTATGTGACCCTACCAACTCCTCTTAACCTCTATTCTATATTCCTATCCTTATCCCATTGCTATCAGCTCTTATTTATTCTTCATCCATTGCATCATCGCTTCTCCCTCGTTACCTATCCACTACAATGAATAAGAATTCCATTATCCTCTCCCACTCTTTTCAGCACATAAAGGTTGTATATAATGTACATATATTGTGATAGGAATTTGATGTAAACTTACAAGGTCATTTGGCTAAATAATTGAAACATTTTGTATATATTGTTAATGATAGTGCTATTAAAATTTTAGAAGAATATGATCAACTCAAGTGGTCCAAGAATAGTGGAGCAAGGGTATACACTATCAAGTTGGGTTACGCTGCAAGCATTGAAGAATGCCTTCTTTCATATAGAGTCTATTTGGGGAGAGCGGTCTAGAAATCAACATTTCCTTTAAAATAAAATATTATTTTATGGTTATAAATAGCCAAGAAGCTCTTAACCTAGGATGATAGACATAAAAGAAACTAGACATGCTAAGAGATGCATACTTTGCAAGCACGATTTAGATATTGTAGATCACTTGTTCATGGCCTTTTAATTTGAGTTATCTGTTTGGAAGGAGGTAGCTCTTGTCTAAGTAGGATGAGATAAGAGTAACTTGGTGAACAGTCTCTTCACACAAAAGGGCTCAAAATTTATGCAAAAAACTTACATATCTGACATAAAACACTTTCTTGTGCATTCTAAAGGTGCTCTTAGAGAGGAATGTAATGAAAAAATGTGCCACTTCTTTGCAAAGAAGAGCCTTCTCTTCAATAGACATATTTGAAAGTTTGTTGAAGGGTAGATTTGGTATGAAGTTATGGTGCAAATCTAAAGTAGTTATTGAGGATTGTTTTGGCACATTTCACAAAGAAAATAACTTTGCTTATGCATGGAATAAAAAAATTATTCCCATGAAGCAATGAATATATGAAAACCTGAAATGTTTAAGTGTACAAAATTATCTTAATTAAAGGGCCATGTAGAGACCTTGCAATTTATAAGCTTGGATGTGGGAGCAGTACTAATACTAGAGCATAACTTTTAGCACTCTGGGAATCATTACGAGTCGCCAAATATATTGGGATGCCTTACCTACATATCTTTGGCGACTCCTCGGTGATTATAAATTCAAAAAAGCGAGAATCCACCCTTCACATGGTGAACCTTGAGGCTTGGTGCTACAACACCAGATTACTCATATCCTCATTCGCCTAGGTGGATTTTAGTCATGTCTATAGGGAACATAACAAGAGGGCAGACATCTTCTCCATGGAGGGTTTGTGTATGGCTCCAGGTCACCTATTACTTACTGAATCTTATGATGATGAGTTTATTGGGGAAGTCTCAATCCAACTTTCTTAGCATTTGCTCATTCTATTTCAGATATTTATCTCATGGATTTTTTTGATTTTTTTTTGTTATGCTGAGCAGCAATTACAGGAATTTTGAGAGTCGCTTGCCTACTTTGGATAAGGTGTCTGGGCTCTTGTTATGTTCTTTATGCACATTTCTCTGCCTTATGTATATATTGCTTACTTATGAGAGGACCTTTTCATGTATTGATACCCAGGTGCTCATAGTATTTTTTCACATCTTGGGCATAGTTATATTTCTGATTTGAACTGCATTGTAATGTAGTATTTATTGTTCTGTCTGACCCATTGGGGTATGGACAGTTGTTTGACAAGGGTATACACTATCAAGTTGGGTTATGCTGCAAGCATTGAAGAATGCCTTCTTTCATATAGAGTCTATTTGGGGAGAGCGGTCTAGAAATCAACATTTCCTTTAAAAATAAAGATTATTTTATGGTTATAAATAGCCAACAAGCTCTTAACCTAGGATAATAGACGCACCAACACCAGATTAGAGCTTCTGGCTCTTTGGGCACTGCTTTCGGTTGCCATTCATTTGGGGATCCCTCTCTTATGTATATTTGGGGATTCACAGGTTATCATCTCTTGGGTGAACAGAACTGCTTCATTGAACACCCCACTTCTGAGTCATTGGTGTGATGACATTCTTTCTCTGCTGCATCATGTCCCTTTAGTGACC
The DNA here is from genome assembly GCA_001517045.1 of Pseudotsuga menziesii. NCBI lineage: Eukaryota > Viridiplantae > Streptophyta > Pinopsida > Pinales > Pinaceae > Pseudotsuga > Pseudotsuga menziesii. The sequence continues at coordinate 4,831 of LPNX010551735.1, read as the reverse complement.
ATCAATCATATCTATCACAAGCATAACTAGTAGGCTAACAGTCTCTCCAAACAGGCTCTTTCGTTGGCCCTGGGGCATGGGGAATTTTCTGAATCTTTAGATGGTATGATCATTGATCATAGGCTATTTCAGTTATTTTGGCTTGTGTCGGGCTTTTCCCTTTCACTCTTCTTATGAGGCACAAGCATTCAGCTTGAATGAATGGTTCTTTTGCTAACATGGATGTGCCTATCAGCCTTCTTGTTATGCTCTTGATTCATATGTTTTTTGGTCTCTCACGAATTATTTCAAATAGATTTTCTGACCTGTTACTACAGGAATGATGAGAAAATTCTGCCCTTAGCAGACTTTATGCTTTTCAGTCCCCATTTTGGTTGGACGACTAGAATTCTTCAACTTTACAGCTATCAGAGAGATCCCCAAATGTATTTGCATTTGCGGAATTCTTGTGCATTCTCAAGGTGCTCTTAGAGAGGAATGTAACGAAAAAATGTGGCACTTCTTTGCAAAGAAGAGCCTTCTCTTCAATAGACATATTTGAAAGTTTGTCGAAGGGTAAATTTGGTATGAAGTTATGATGCAAATCTGAAGTAGTTATTGAGGATTGTTTTGGCACATTTCACAAACAAAATAACTTTGCTTGTGCATGGAATTGAAAAAATTTATGGTTATTTTATGGAATTAAATAACTTTTATTATTTTATGGTTATAAATAGCCAACAAGCTCTTAACCTAGGATAATAGATGCACCAACACCAGATTAGAGCTTCTGGCTTTTTGGGCACTACTTTCGGTTGCCATTCATTTGGGGATCCCTCTCTTATCTGTATTTGGGGATTCACAGGTTATCATATCTTGGGTGAATAGAACTGCTTCATTGAACACCCCACTTCTGAGTCATTGGTGTGATGACATTCTTTCTCTGTTGCATCATGTCCCTTTAGTGACCATCAATCATATCTATCACGAGCATAACTAGCAGGCTGACAGTCTCTCCAAACAGGCTCTTTCGTTGGCCCTGGGGCATGGGGAATTTTTTGAATATTTAGATGGTATGATCATTGATCATGGGATATTTCAGTTATTTTGGCTTGTGCCAGGATTTTCCATTTCACTCTCTTTATGAGGCACAAGCATTCAGTTTGAATGAATGATACTTTTGCTGACATGGATGTGCCTATCAGCCTTCTTGTTATGCTCCTGATTCATATGTTTTTTGGTCTCTCACGAATTATTTCAAATAGATTTTCTGATCTGTTACTACAAGAATGATGAGAAAAGTCTGCCCTTAGCAGACTTTATGCTTTTATGTCCCCATTTTGGTTGGATGACTGGAATTCTCCGACTTTACAGCTATCAGAGAGATCCCCAAATGTATCTGCATTTGCGGAATTCTTGTGCATTCTCAAGGTGCTCTTAGAGAGGAATGTAATGAAAAAATGTGCCACTTCTTTGCAAAGAAGAGCCTTCTCTTCAATAGACATATTTGAAAGTTTGTTGAAGGGTAAAATTGGTATGAAGTTATGATGCAAATCTGAAGTAGTTATTGAGGATTGTTTTGGCACATTTCACAAAGAAAATAACTTTGCTTATGCATGGAATTAAAAAAAAAATCCCATGAAGCAATGAATATATGAAAACCTAAAATGTTAAGTGTACAAAATTATCTTAATTAAAGGGCCATGTAGAGACCTTGCAGTTTTTAAGCTTGGATGTGGGAGCATTACTAATACTAGAGCAGGACTTTTAGCACTCTGGGAATCATTACGAGTCACAAAATATATTGGGTTGCCTTACCTACATATCTTTGGCGACTCCACGGTGATTATAATTTGGGAAAAGCGGGAATCCACCCTCCACGTGGTGGACCTTGAGGCTTGGTGCTACAACACCAGATTACTCATACCCTCATTTTCCTAGGTGGATTTTAGTCATGTCTATAGGGAACATAACAAGAGGGCAGACATCTTCTCCATGGAGGATTTGTGTATGGCTCCTGGTCACCTTTTACTTACTGAATCTTTTACTTTCAGATATTTATCTCATGGATTTTTTTGAGATATTTCTCGTTATGCTAAGCAACAGTTACAGGAATTTTGAGAGTCGCTTGCCTACTTTGGATAAGGTGTCTGGGCTCTTGTTATGTTCTTTGTGCACATTTCTATGACTTATGTATATACTACTCACTTATGAGAGGACCTTTTCATGTATTAATACCCAGGTGCTGATAGTATTTTTTCACATCTTGGGCATAGTTATATTTCTGATTTGAACTGTATTGTAATGCAGTATTTATTGTTCTGTCTGACCCATTAGGGTATGGACAATTGTTTGATGATGTACAAGGTTACCTTTGTTTCATTATAATATCAAGCAACTGTTTTCCCCGACTGCAAAAAAAATGTGGAACCTCAACTGAACTTAGAACCAAGAATATTAACTTCTGTTTTAGATACTCTAACGTCAGGAAGACAATGTGATATTACATTTTTCCTTCATTTTATCTTAGTTTAGGGTTGGGAAGAGAGAAATCTCTTTATCTTTACCGAATGTAGTATTCTCATCACTCTACCACAATGACAAGGAAATAAGTCTAGAATCCACTTAAAGTCTTAAAAGTGATTTACAAGTAGTAGATCAATGAACAGATTTTAGTATTATGCCAATTTAGTATTATGATTATTGTCTTATATTACAAGTATTAGATCAAGAAGGATATCAAGAGTAGTTTGATATATTTGAACTAATTATATAATTTTGATTCAATTTTTTGAATAACACATGATAGTCAATCTTTTGAATAACACATAATTATACAGTGATGACACACAAGAAAAAAAATACCTACATTGAGAGAGAGAAGATAGTCAAGCCCTTTGTTGACTTGTGCATCACATCGTTAGTTTGAATCTCCTCCCTATATAGTGATGGAAAAAAATGCAAAGCTAGATATGGAAAATTAGAGGACAAATAGAGTGTGTTGCATTAGAAAAGTAGAACGAGGGGTGTATTGAAGCGACGAGAATGGGACTTAATAAAACACATAATGAGGGTCGTAATGAGATAGTGGGTTGACCAGAAGGGATATGTCGAGAAGGGCCGAAGTATCCAATAAATTCCTTGTTGGATCGTACCTCTAATACACTTTAAGCATTTACAACCTAACTTTGCATAGTTCCATTGCATGCTTTTCTTCTCACATTATATTAAAAAAAAATCAAAAACTACCGTCTTTCTGTCATTGTTGTACATTCTACTCTTCTGCCTACTACAGTTTCATTGTACGTATGGCATGGTTGTATGTCACTCGTACAATAGTATATATATATATATATATATACATATATGTATATATACACAAAAAAATTGTCATATACTTACACATTTGTTTCCTCTTACTCTCAGTGTTTTCCCCGCATAATGGAGGCACCCTTGATAGAAAATGCGATATCTTCTTTGATGTCTGGTTCTATACATCTTCAACCACTTTTGCAGGTTTTTTCGCTCCAGCCATTCGGACCAACAAATGCAACTACTCCACGTTTTCGAATTACTATCTATGATGGTAACAACATGCACCAGACTTTGCTCCCAACTACCTTCAACTCCCTCATATCAAATGGAGAACTCCAAGAAGGATCTGTCATCAAGCTTGCCAAGTGCACCTGCACCGTCGTTCATAATAACACATATTGTTTTCTGCCCATTATTTTAAGCCCTCTCTTATGTAGCTTAGCCTATACATTTTTACCTACCACCAACATCATCAATTTTATAACACCTTTACTAATTCTTGCCTTTTCTTCTCCTACAAGACTATTACAATACTCAATCTTGAACTGGTCCACCGCAAGCTTGCCCTTGTTGGGAGCCTTGTTCCTCTTTTACTACTGACTAGCTTTGGCATTCCAATTGGTTCATCAACTAGCCAATCCAACCGCCTCATAGAAGAAAGCGATGTTCACTCATCCCAAGCATCAGATACACCAATGTCCATGCAACTACTGTAATTCCATTCAAAGCATGATCAATCCCAACTATAAAAAATGGTCCATCCAAGGTCGCGTGCTTACCAAGACACCCATCCATGAATACACAAACCAACGCGGCCAAGGTAAACTATTCGGCTTTGACCTTATTGATTGTTCTGGAGAAGAGATCCATGTCTCTGCCTTTAACAACTTTGTCGACACCTTCTATTCCCTTGTTCCCACCAATGCAAGCTTCCTTTGTGGCATGCAAAGCATCCAACTCCAAACTAAAAGGTATTGTCCTATCTAATTTTCTTTCCATGCTATTTGAACATTTTACACAAGAAGAAACAAAAAAATTACTTTATTTTAGCCACCCTCCCCTTAATGGCAACAACAGAATACTATATTTATATTATAGTTCATTGTTCTTGTGTTGTGTGCTACTCTGACAGGTTATCATATCATGGTGGGGAGAAGGAATCCATTGTTGCCTGAAGCAATAGCTTCTCTCGGTTAAAAAACAGAACTTGGAATGATGACAAGGTACTTTCTCTCTTATTCGTTGATTCAAACTAAGGTTTGGACTCCATCCAACAGAATGCAATCCATCCTTGTTTAACTCAATAACTGATGTTGTTTTTTTTTTCCTGAAGGGTATTCAGAGACAAAAATTTCAAAGACCCACAGCAGGGAATGCTCACTCTCGAATGTCTTCATGACGGGAAAGAATATTAAGCCTCGAGCAACATGTATCATATTTGTTACTATTGTTTCTCTCTCTCTCTCTCTCTCTCTTGCTGCTTGCTAGAGTTGCTCACTACAACTAAATTCCAATCAGGGTTTTCCTTAATAGTTAG
>LPNX010551705.1:87343-121726 GCA_001517045.1 Pseudotsuga menziesii | reverse complement strand
CCATTCTGACGAGCAGGTCAAATGTAAGGGCTGAGCCATTCTGTCATGGTGAGAGGATTCAGTTCCTTCCATGTCAGATATGAGTGCTAGAGATCCAAAGCCATTATGACGAGCAGGTCAGATGTAAGGGCTAAGCCATTCTGTCATGGTGAGAGGATTCAGTTCCTTCCATGTCAGATATGAGTGCTGAGATTGAGAGCCATTCTAACGAGTAGGTCAGATGTAAGGGCTAAGCCATTCTGTCATGGTGAGAGGATTCAGTTCCTTCCATGTCAGATATGAGTGCTGAGATTGAGAGCCATTCTAACGAGTAGGTCAGATGTAAGGGCTGTGCCATTCCGTTCATGGCTAAAGGATTTATTTCCTTCCATGTCAGATGTAAGTGCAGAAATCTCTTATCACGGTGATAGGATGTGTTCCTGTCTGGATAGGAGTCTTCCATCAGTGTGGGGATGTGTTCCCCTGGATGGGATTGTGCCTTTATGATGAGGAGGTCAGATGTAAGTGCAGAAATCTCTTATCACAGTGATAGGATGTGTTCCTGTCTGGATAGGATTCTTCCATCAGTGTGGGGATGTGTTCCCATGGATGGGATTGTGCCTTTTTGACGAGGAGGTCAGATGTAAGTGCATAAATCTCTTATCACGGTGATAGGATGTGTTCCTGTCTGGATAGGAGTCTCCCATTAGTGTGGGGATGTGTTCCCCTGGATGGGATTGTGCCTTTCTGACGAGTAGGTCAGATATAAGTGCAGAGCCATTTCACAGATGATAGTAGATGTGTCCTATCATACTGGTGAATGTGAGTGCTGGGCCTTTTTGATGTGATTGTAGTTTACTACATGATCATATGTGAGTGTCGGCCGTGCCTTTCTAACGAGCAGGTCAGATGTAAGTGCTGGGCAAAGACCTACAGGAGAGTAGGCCTACAACCAGCATGAAAAAGGGCTGGCTCTATAGAACTTCCTATGATTATATAGTACACACTTGATGATGACCAGTGATGATCCAGATCGAGCTATGATCCAGATCCAGTTATGATGACTCCGAGAGATCCAGATCGAGTGATGATCCAGATCCGGTAGTGATGATCCAGATCGAGTGATGATCCAGATCGAGTGATGATCTAGATTAAGTGATGATGATCCAGATCGAGTGATGATCTAGATACTGTGATGATGTCCTATGATGATCCAGATCGAGAGATGATCCAGATCTAGATGACTTGAAGATGAAGATGACTTGAAGACGAAGAACACTTGATGACAGAGATGACTTGAAGACGAACATGATCCAGTGATACAGAGAAGAAGACCAGTGCTGAAAATTGTGTCGAAAGAATACCTTCCTAGTTAAGAGGGAGTGTTGATGTATATGTAACTTCGGAATGTATTCTTATATGTATTTTATATATTGTAAGCCGATGTTTATTCCAGGATGTTTCTATTATGTATTTGAGTCATGTTGTCATGCCCCGATGTTTCGATCAGGAAGATTAATAATGTAAACAAGTCATATCAAGTCATTAGGTAAGTCCCCACAGTTTTGGGTCACTTGAGTTATTATACACTAATTAAGGTGTAGGCTCGAGTAGTAATTATTAGGTTGAGTGCACTTCAAGTCAACGGATGAATATAAATAGAGAGTGAGAGTCTCTCTATTTATCACTTGTGACTTAGCTCTCTTGCTCTCTCAAGTGTGGCGCACTTTTGGAGAAGGAAATTCTTGGGCTTGACAGAAGACAGAAGGCTGCTATTGTGAAGGGAGGTCATCTTACTGTTTTGGGTTCACATCTTGTGGTGATACTATCTTAGAGGAAGTTGAGGGGTTTTCTCCATTTATGGTTTCCCCTCCTAAAATCTTTGTGTCTCTTGTCTCTTGTGATGTGCTTATGTGATTGCTGTGCTTGTTATTCTCTCAGTGAAAAAGATCTTATCATAATGCTAGCTTAAATGTTGAAAAACTAACATAAAGTGCATGCCATGCATTTTTCATATTCGACATGTGCAAAAAGGAAGCGCAAGAAGAGATATGGAACTCTTGGTTGGTGTAGTTTTTATTTGATACAATAACATAAAGATTAGCGGAGGTATGAGAAATACTAGTTTGCAGAAAATGGCATTTCTACACATAAAAGAAGGGTGTAAATCATAACCCTTGGAATAGAAAAAAAAAACATGTAATAAAGGTTGCAGAGAAAGGGATGCACAGTGTATTCACAAGAAAGGACCATTAAAAAGGCTTGAATGGTAGAGGGAATATACTAGGATTAAGAGTGCAAGTACCCCACGGGTGAGATGGGTGAGCCACCATAATATATAAGCTTTAGGAATGATATATAGAGTTATAGGATATGAACCAACAACTTATGTGTAAATAATGTGAACAGTGAAGTGAATGATGAACTTCATTTCACCTAGAAATAGCTATCAAGGGAGTAAGGCACTCCATTGTGTAGAATTGGATTGTGAGATAGAGTTTTCTGGTACAATAGAATTGGACAAGAAAATTTCCAAGAAATGTAGAGCAAATTCTAGAATTGGATAAGGTTAGAAGCAACTTTGGATAAGAAGATGTCAAGTTGGGCTTGGCTAGGATTTATTAAGAGAATTGGAGCAACAGACCTTGGAAATGGGTACAATGCAAAGGTGACCCAAAGGATCAAATAAGTGGAAATCAAGTAAAGAATTTGGTGCAACAGTAAAGGGTGCATGTGAGAAACAAAGATGAAATATGAATGAGGGAGATTTCCTCACCATAAATAGGTATTTTGTTTCTAAAATAGAATTGTGTATTTTTGAAAGTAGGAAGTATAACTTAAGTATGAATTAGTTATTGCTACTTGTGTGATAGTATTGTAGCTAATGAACTATTATGTAATTGGAAAAGAGTCCATGGAAGAGTTCAGTCAATATTTGGAATCTCGTGCTATCAAGAGGAATGGAGAGGGGGAAATTCATTGACTCTCCTTTTGCATTGTTTATCTTTCTCTATGTTAAGAAAGTAGCTATGTGTATATATATTTATAGCATAAGAATGAAAGAGTGTAACATAACTGGAATGCATATGCACTAGTAGACATATTGATAAATAATATGTTATAGGGTACATAAGATATTCTTGAATGCATGTATGTGATATTACATATGAGATAAGAGTATATCATATTATATGTAATAAATATGGCATCATAACTAACTATGGTTTCTGATGTGTTGTATAAATAGGAAGGTTTGAGAACATGGTTGAAGATGTTGATGATGCAACTCATTATGGAGATCAATCTCACATTGAAAGAGAACAAGGAATGAGCTTTCTGTGAGGTTGATGGAGGGAATCATGTGAGTTCCCGTGAAACAACAGATGATCAAGTAACATCTCAAGTGTGTATAGAAACCATATAGGTATGAAATTGATCATTCCTATTTTGCATGAGTGTTGAAGGGAATTGGGTAAGAATTCCTTCAATAATTCTTAAAATATTAATTTAATATGTTCATGATGAAGTATGAATGCATGTATACCATTGATACACAATTTAGGTAAAGCCATAAATCCTTTGGTATGAAAATATATTCGAATATTTTGATGCATTCATGAGTTAGTGTGACATGATTGAAATGGTTAAAAGTTTATCACCATTGAAAATAAGTGTTATAATCATTCTTGGGAAATAAATGCCATGTGAGATAACCATATGTGAGTCCATGTAATGTTTAAATTGGGAATGCTATAGTATCTAATGACCTCCTTGCTTGTGATTGATGTTTTGTATTGCAACCACTTTGTGAAAACTGAAGAGCAGTGAAAAATTATATTCTTGGTGTTGTGTTTGGGATTAAGAGGAGGGAATCTAGATGATCAAGCAAGGAATTATGAGGTGTTGGATGATGTGTTGATGTGTTGTTTGATTCCTTAAACTTAGCATGAAATATCATATGAGTTAGAATTATGGCATTCTTGAATCAATGCAAGGATCCATTGTGTGAATATACACAAGTACTAGATTATGTGAATTTGCATGTTGGCACATGTGTTAATTGCATTATGAGAATGCTTGATGTGCTGATATATGGTGAATAATATTTCATTACATTTATTATGTTGAAAACTGGAAATGATTTAATTATTGGTGTTATGATTATGAGATCATTTCATGATTTTAATGGGTAAGGTAATAAAATTTAAATGATGGAAACACTAATGATTGTTGGTTTATTTGAGAATTTTGTCAGGAGGAAATATTCTAAGTGGATTTCCAAGTTATGGTAGAGATTATAATATCATAAATAGAGACAAATTTATATTGCTAACAAGATACAAATACTATGAGGAGGACCTCATTGTTAATTAAAAATCTAATTTCTATAGGGAACATAATTTTAATTTCAGGTTTGATTTTTGGTTATTACTATATTGGTTGTTTAGTTGTTTTTAAATTGTGTCAATTGACATGTTATAGGAATGCCATGAGCTATGTCCTGCAAGATATAAACATCAATTTCATGAATTGAAGTTGTTGTGAATGCAGTGAAAGAAATGCATAAAAAAGTAGTCACATTTGATTACAAGAATGTTTTGCTAAAAGAACAGAGCTGTGTAAAAGAAAAGGGGGAATTCCTTCGATATGGAAGTAAGAATGAGACATAATGAAGACATGGACTATTTCTCTTTCCATTGAAATCTAAGTGTTATGTGTAGAACTCATGTTCTTATTGGGAATTTATTTGTGAAGATAATGGTTTCCAATATTGTTAGATATATACAAGTATGATTCTTAATACATGTATGTTTATGTTTAAGACATAGGTGGATGGTAAATATACTTATTATGATCCCTTGATAGAATTTCTAAGTTGGAAATATTAGGAAGATGGACACTACAAAGACATGATGACCCTAATGTTTTACTCTTCTTATGTAAGAAATCCTTAGAGAATGATGGATTATTCGAGGGGCTGTTAACTTAGAGAATGGGATACCTAAGCCTGAAGGGTGAGTGACTACAAAGAAGAGGAAATTATAATGAACTTTCTATGAGAAATTAATAACATTTAGAGTCCTAGCACAGAGATTCCTTAGATGGCATGTGTCAGAGCACTAGAAGGGAATCAGGGTAATAAACCCAAGGGACTAATAACTCAGAGAAGGGAGCCTACATGACTATTAACTTAGAGAAGGGATCCCCATCCTTTGTGTCATTTAGGATGACGGGGCAAGATTTCTATTGAGTGTGACAACTGTAGAGGGTATGTAAATAGGAGCAGTGAGATGAATTATTTCCCCTAGAAACTCTTTGAAAGAAAAGAAAAATGCGTGAAAATAAGTATTGGATAGATATTTACGTACTTATTTAATGAAATGAATATATGTTCTTACATTTTGTTATTTGCAAAATTACTATGGACTTTATGAATCTCTTGTAAGAAGGATACTAACATGCACACTATGTCTCAATGATTGTTATAAATATAGGTGGATGTGCTAAGAATGGAAAGGAAAATAAGGTAATGGATGATTAATGTTGGTGCATATCTAGATGTGATAGCCAACACCTATACCATAGTAAAAGGACCATGAAGACTATGGAAAATGTGTCTGAGGAAGAAACTTTAAAATTAAAGGATGTCATGTAGTAGAATACCGTACATGTCTAAAGGAACGTTANGTGTGTGTGTGTGTGTGTGTGTGTGTGTGTGTGTGTGTGTGTGTGTGTGTGTGTGTGTGTGTGTGTGTGTGTGTGTGTGTGTGTGTGTGTGTGTGTATTTATATATGTATATACATATGTAGTGTTGATGATGCATCGAGGACGGTGCATAAATTAATGGGGAGGAGATTGTAACACCTCATTTTGACCACAGAATGTTGTGTATATATGATGGAAATAGATAGAAGCAAAAAATGAATGGTCCACTTTGAACAAAATAATGTAATTATGTATATTTTATATTTAATATAAAAACACATGACAGCTACAAACCATGAAGGATGAAGAAGAGATAAGGGGCTATCATTGCATAAGAGGGAGAGTGGTAGGGGGATATAATAGAGATGATCCTAGTGACTTATCATTTAAGTAAACACCTTTATATAATCGTTGTATCCTATTTTTTATTAACTCCTCATTATTAAAGTTCATTAACCTCAATTATGGATTAATTAACCTAATCCTGGGATTGAAGGGGAAAAAAAGTGTCCAAACCCATTTATACCACTTGGATATCTCCTATCACTTTTCATGTAACTTGGCTACATGTTCACATGCATATAATTATGGATAACTAGACCATTGGTTTATTAATTTTCTCATGCTTGAACCATCATTATGGAATACTTAAACCATCGATGGTTGTACCACCATCACTAGAACCATGGATTGGATCCATAGCGATAATAGAGGATTGGGTAGTTGTAGCATGAAACTTGATACCTTATTTTGGATTGATAGCCCATATTTGGGTGGCTTTATTAAAGAAATATGTGGCTTGATAGAGCCTAATATTGGGAGGAACATCCTTTGTTTGTAGTTAGTTGGCTATATTTTTAGATAAGTTCCATAGGTGTTGTCACGTCCCCGGCCCTCCGACCAGGGAAGAGGACACGACTAACACCACAAACAAATGGGAAAACAGTCCCAAGAACATGAACAAACATCAAATGCTGAAATTAAAGACTTAAACATAATGCATACAAGGATACATAATCAGATGCATAATCCATCATGCAAGGATGCATAATTCTTCAACATACAAATGCATACTAAGATGCATAGAACATACGAAGATACACAGTTATTCAACATTCAGCGGAAGCAACACACATATACAGTCCAACATTTAACACGTTCATCATAAATCATGAAACCATAGATACAATTGCAGAGACGAAACAATCAGGAGTACTTATCTTTTGATGAAGAGCTCTCCCAGCAACCAGCTACGTCGCTGCAATGTTCCACACAACCATAGGCCAGCGTGCTCATCAATCTCTCAGCAACACTACCACCCCTGAGCTGGGCATGATTCCTCAAGGAATAAGGCTCAATGTAGTCTTACACATAGCTAAGGTTCACAAAGCAGCAAAACAACACAGTTGGGATTCACTAGGTCATCAAGGAGCTAGGAAAGGCTAATGCTAAGCTAGTGGCCACAACACCAGCCTTCTCAAGCATACACCGCCTCCACATTCCACTCACAATAGTTCGAAGACCAGCCACTGCATACCGCAGCAACATAATCCCTTCACAGCTCTATGAAGAAGGCAAAGACAACCAGGTGACAATCCCAACCAACAAGTGAAACACAACTCAATCCACAAGACAACTCAGAGTTGTTCTTGGCCCTAGCGTGGCCAAAACAACTCAACAGTAACCCAAACCAGGGTATATCAATAGCCCAAACTCAAAATGAGTGATGGCAGGAATCCACAGTCTCAAAACCAAGGAGAAGCCAAACTCCCAGTGCAGACAAGGGAAAACACAAACGCAAACCATAGCAGACAGCATACACAGCCACAATTGGCAACTTTACACAGTCCACAAAACAGAGGAGAACATGGGGGAAAACAACAGTACCAAACGCACAGCAAACACAATCACAACATGGGGGAAGACAGCAGTCCGTCCTGGACAACTAAGCAAATGGAAAGAATTACACAGACCGCAACACAGTCCCTAAGCGTAATAGCTGTCCACAAGAAAATAGTGGGTGACAGTGGAGACGACTCCTCACTCCTGGCTGCGTGAGACCAAGACAGAAAAGACCTGTGCGTGAAAAATAATGAGCAAACCACGATCCTTGCGTGAGGATGGATAGCTCTACCTCTATGTGTGGGTGAATAGACAACCAGGAGGAAAAACATACCATGGAGTTAACGCGTCATGCAGAAAAAAATGAAGGAAGGGCGTATTCATCCCTCTGTCCCTCGTGAGGTTCCTTGATGGTGGAGTGTGCAAGTGGTGTAAGGAATGACAGTCCTGCCACCCCACTCCCAAAAACAATAACTGCCTCAATCACCAGCAGTAATTCTTAATGGAGGTGGTTGGGTAAGACAAGGTGGTGACACATGGGTTTTTTCCTCATTGGCCAAGGTTTGACAATTCCCCCACACCCTTATCCTTTGGAATCATGCCCTTTTCATATTTCATGTTGCACTGCCATAGCTAGTTGTGGTTTATTTTAATTGATGTGCGTGTTTACATGATGTTGAATTATAATGTGCCAAATAGCACAATATACCATCAGCAACTACCCCTATTGCCGAAACATACACAACCAAATCAATGGTGGGGTTTTTGCCTTTAGCTCCTCACCATGATTAATTACAATATATATACATCATGCAAATGGGGTCAAAACCGGGGTGTGACAGGTGTATAAATGAATGGTATTTATTTTTTATTGTATTAATCGATGTCATCTTATGAAGTATGGAACCAAATTAATGACAATGTGAATGCAGTCTTACAGAAAATAAATGACAAATATTTCACATATGTTTTATGAGAGATTATACATATAATTATTTCTATTGTAAATGTTTAATTTAAATTTATAGAAAAGAAAATTTGTGTATTAAAGTCAAATTGAGTTAGTAGGTTTAGTACCCCATGGCTCCAAAGTCACCATGAGGTCAACATGTACATGGAAATCCCTTTACTTATTTTGGAAGAGCAATTAGGCTATATAGAGGGTCGAAAAATCTTGGATGGAATTATCATGGTTCATGAAACTATCCATACTCTTAATATCTCCAAGAAAGCTAGGATTCATATTAAGCATGACCTTTCTAAAGCCTTTGACTAAATTTCTTGGCACTTCATTGATTGCTCCCTTGTTGCCTTTGGATTATCTCCTAGATAGGTTCATTGGATTTTGGCCCTTAATTCCTTGGATTTTTTCTCTATTTTGATTAATGGATCTCCTTCAACAACCTTCTCTTCCTTGAGGGGTCTTAGCAGTGTGACCCTCTTTCCCCCTTCTTGTTCATTCTTATGGTGTAAGGTATAGAAAGAGATATTCAAGTCCTTAGAGTGGAATCATTTTGGTTCTCAACCTGTCCAATGATGATATTGCGACCTCTCACCTTCATTTTGTAGATGAAATGTTGTTGATAGCTTCCTTTAGGACAGATCCACCAAATCCATTCTTTTCACCTTCCTTGAAGCTTCATGTCTCTCTCTTTACTTGGATAAGTCTTAACATATTCTTCTTTAATAATCCCCTAACGCCCCAAATCTGAATCTTCTATCTTGTCGATTTAAATTGAATCTCCCATCCATCCAAATACGTTGGTGTGCATCCTATTGATTCAATGAATCAATATATGACTTTAGTCAGTTTCCTCACTCTCCTTAAATCAATTTTGCACAATATGAGAACCTTCCCTTTTTCTATTTTTTCTTCTACAAAGTATATTCTCAATGAAATTCAGATCCTTCAACTCTCATTTATTTGGGTAGGATCTAAATATTTGCATTGAATATGGGCTCTTGTTGGATGGAACAAACTTTCCTACTAAAGACACAAGGAGGCATGGGGGTTAGAGATCATGGAATTGAAAATAAAGCTCATCTAGTGAAAAACTGGTGGAGATGGATCACCGCTCTTGATTCCCTTTGGGATAAAATTTGGACAATAAAATATTCTCCAATCATGGAGTTAGGATTTATAATCCTCCCTTGACCAAAATGTCTTTTAGATTATTTTAGCCTAACTTAGTAGTATTTTATTAATTACTGGGTCCACTAGTACCATTGGGTCCACTTGGCCTAATGGGGCCACATGTACTAGTCACTAGAGTGTGGGGAAATCCAATAGAGTCTAAATGATACTTACTACACTTGTATGCATCATTTTAGGTGCCTCCTAGCTCAATCCCTACATTTTAGGAGCCACTGGGAGTCCCGGCACCAACCTCCTTCAGTTGTTGGAAGTTGGTAACTAGTTAATCTTAGTTACTCTTTAGTTACATTCAATTAGTTCTCCTCTAGTTCAATTAGTGCTAGTTATGCACGGCTGCATGTTGGAAGGCGCTAGTTCTCACCTACTTCTTACCTACCACTGTAGTTATACTCGTTTAACTAATTATAACTAATGAATTGACTGAATTATCTGGAGTTAACCACTTGGAATCCGATAGTGATTTAGACATATTTAGTTAGCCATGCAGTCAGATATAGTTAGATTCAGTTGGTGGATTTGAATTAATCCCTAATGATTCGAATTCCTCCTTATGTAACACTATTGTAACACCAGATTCTTTAATGAAGATAATACTATAATTCTCTGAGCAATACTTGTCTGTTTCCTGTGAGATTTGATTTTTTTAGTTTGTATAATTCATTCCTCTTCACTGCATAATAATTAAGAATCTGATTACACTCATTACTTGATTATCTAAATGGCACAAAAATTCTAACATGGTATCATAGCCATCTCAAGCAAGCTTCAAGCTTGTATACTCTCTATTGAACACAAAAAGCAGTTGGGTTTCCACAGAAGTATCGCAAAGAGTGCCTTGCTTCCTCTGTATTTATTCAAAGTGGAAGTGAGGTCATGACACACCCTGAGAAAGTGTTCAAGTCGAGAGGGAAGGCTTGATTCTAACATAGATTGAATGATATTTTTTTTGTAGTGAAATTTCTATAGGTGCTACGTAGCTTGTATGAATATATTGACTTTTACAACAAGAGAATTATGGATTCTCAACACTCCACACCTCAAATCCTAACACCCTTAAATTATGTTGATTGGAGGGAAGATATGCAGTTGTCCTTGTGCAACAAGGGATACTTCAGGATAATACTTGGAAGGGAGGTCGAGCCCGATCATCTAGATGAGAAAAACAAGTTTATTAACCGCTTATATGAAGCTTTCGGTTATCTATGTACTCACATATCCAGAGATCTCCTCTTTCACCTTGAATGTCTGAGGAATCCTAGGGAATCTTGGGAGAAGCTTGAAGTCTTGTTTGGAAAGCAAGATGAGCTTCGAGAACACATTCCGGATAATGAGTTGGTAGCCTTACATCCCAATAGTTTTGATACCATCCATCTATTCACTACTAAATTCAATTTTAGTGCACTTCAATGCAGACATTGCAGAATGGAAAGAAAGGATGAGCATCATGTGCTCTCCATACTCAACAAACTTGTTTCCCGAGTATTCTGTATTTGTTTTAATATTCCATTCCGGAAGAGCTTCCATTCCCAATTGGAATATTCCCTCACTCGATTCCTTTGCCGAGTCCTTAATACAGGAGCAAGAGAAGTTGATCTATATGGGAGTCATCAAGAATTCCAAATATCAAGACCTCCTAGTGACAGACTCTACCAAAGCACAAGCTAAAGAGAAATCTAAGGGGAAAGACCCTAAAGAAGCTGATTCGAAGCCTAAAGATAATCAGAAGAATTTTGAAGGAGCTTTGGGATCTAAGAAGAAGAAGAAGTTTGAAAAGAAGATGTGTCCCTATTGTATGAGGGGTTTTCATCTAGAATACTCTTGCATGAAGAAGCAAGTTGACTAGCTGACTTCCCTCCTCAAGAAGAATAACATTGCTCTTCCATAAAGAGCAAAGAAGACTGATGATGGACCACAGACAGAAGATGATGAAAGGTTCCATGCCTTGAAGGAGAGCCTTACTCAGTCAACAACATATTTGATTGATTCAAGAGCATCCAACCACATGGTTTCCTCCAAAGAATATTTCTCTACCCTCACACTATCAAAAGGGCCTAACATTCACATGGGAGATGATTCCCAAATTCTAGCAGAAGGAAGAGGTTCAGTTAAAACCAAGCATGGTGAGTTCAAAAATGTTCTTGATGTGAGCTCTCTTGCAACTAATTTGTTGTCTGTTTATCAGATGACCCATACAGGCTCTCCCAAGAGACTTACATTCGACTCAAATTCAATTGAGATCACAGAAAAAGATATTGGACAGCTCATAGTGAAAGGTATTGCAAATCATTCTACTAAAGATTATGAGTTCTCACATTTTTTGCGTGTCTCACCTCCTACAACTTTATTGTCTCATACTAACAACACTAGTAAGATTTGGCATGAGAGATTTGGGAATATCAATTTCAAATATCTCTAGAAACTCCATAATGAAAAAATGGTTGAAGGTTTACCTCTCATCCAAACTTTCGATGGAGTATGTTCTGGTTGCTTGGTAGGTAAGCATCCAGAGAAGAGGTATGAAGTTGGGAAGGAACCTAGAGATGCCTCTATACTTGATTTTATACATAGTGATGTGGTTGGACCTATTCCCACAAACTCCATTAATGGTTGGAGGTATTTCATCACCTTTATTGATGATTGTGTTAGGTTCTACTGGATCTACTTTATGAAACATAAATAAGAATTTTTTGAGATTTTTAAATTTTTTAAAGCTATAGTTGAGAATAGTTTCAGTAAGAAAATCAAGTCCATAATATATGATAAAGGAGGAGAGTACATCAAAAGAGACTTCCAGTATTATTGTGAATCAGAGGGGATTCGAATGGAACACTCATTTACATACATACCACATTAGAATGGTGTGGATGAGAGGAAGAACAAATCACTGAATGAGATGGTGACATGCATTCTCCATTGTAAGAATATCCCTCCTTCTCTTTGGCAAGAAGCTGTAAACTATGCTTCATATTTGTAGAATGGATTTCCTCATAAATCAGTGGTTGGGGCCACTCCATTCGAAGCACTGGATAGGCATAAGACCAATGTCTCTCATTTGAGAGTTTTTGGTTCCAAATCTTGGTCCAGAATAGCACTTGACAAGAGGAACGATTTCCAAGCCCAAAGTAGTGAATGAATTCCATTGGGATATATAGAATATGGAAAAGAATACAAGTTTATGGAGGTTGTAACTAGGAAATTCTTCATTGAGAGGAGTGTTCAATTTGAAGAATATCAATTGTGTGATGCACCACCATCCAAAGCACAAGAAGGTATAAACACTCTTCCTCCAATTTTTGATGATGATGGTTTGTTACATGTTTTAAATTCAGATGAAGAGGATCAAGACCAACATGATCTTGTTATTGAGGCTGAACCTCATGAGATTCTAGATCCATACCCAACATCCATTCCAAACCAAAGGCCTAAGTCGGGATGGGCTCAAAATCTCATTGATGCAGTCGGGGATGGTGTTGGGAATCCAAAAGATAGAAGGAGAAATAGGTCCTAGTATCAGAATGAGCATGTTGCACTCTCTCTCACAGATTCACTCCCTAAATAATGGTGCAACAAAATTCCAAGACGATGCTACTTGATGATAGCAAATGATCAACCACTTGGCATGCAGAAGCATAAAATTGATCATTCTCCACCTCTTCCATCCAGAAGA
Source organism: Pseudotsuga menziesii (assembly GCA_001517045.1). Lineage (NCBI taxonomy): Eukaryota > Viridiplantae > Streptophyta > Pinopsida > Pinales > Pinaceae > Pseudotsuga > Pseudotsuga menziesii. The sequence goes on along the minus strand of LPNX010551705.1, from coordinate 108,377 downwards.
AACACACAGATTCATCAGTTCAAAAGGACATTGAGAGGTTCACATGAACAGCTTCAGGATGTTGCTGCACAAAAGAACCATACTATTGCATAGAGCTACAGATTTGCAACAATGTTTTGACAATTTATTTTTCTAAGGAGGAAGCTTCTTTCTTCTAAAGATAGCTTGTATTTTCCTATTTCCTACTTATTTTGAGGGGGTGTTTTTCCCATGATGTTTCCCCCTATTTACTTGGTTTATTAAGAAACATTTTTTATCTTTTAGATTGTATATGGGTGACTTTTGGCCTTATTTCCAGGGCCCACAGTTGTCCAAGTTAGGATTCAGGGGGGGTGTTAGGATTTATAATCCTCCCTTGACCAAACTGTCTTTTAGATTGTTTTATCCTAACTTAGTAGTATTTTATTAATTTTTGGGTCAACTTGGCCTAATGGGGACACATGTACCAATCACTAGAGTGTGGGGAACACTGATAGAGGCCAAATGAGGCTAACTGCACTTGCATGCATCGGATTAGGAGCCTCCTAGGCCAATCCCTACATTTTAGGATCCACTGGGAGTCCCGACACCAACCTCTTTCAGTTGTTGGCAGTTGGTAACTAGTCAAGCTTAATTACTATTCAGTTACATTCAATTAGTTATCCTCTAGTTTAGTTAGCGCTAGTTATGCATGGATGCATGTGGGAAGGCACTAGTTGTCATCTACTTCTCACCTACCACTGCAATTAGATTGGTTTAACTAATTATAACTAATGGATTGATTGAATTAGACATCTGAAGTTAACCACTTGGTCTCCGATAGTGATTTAGAAATATTTAGTTAGCCGTGCAGTCAGATACAGTTAGAGTCGGTTGGTGGATTCGAATTCATCCCTAATGATTCAAATTCATCCTTATGTAACACCAAATTCTTTAATGAAGATAATATTGTAATTCTATGAGCAATACTTGTCTATTTCCTGTGAGATTTGATTTGTTCAATTTATATAATTCATTCCTATTCACTGCATAATAATTAAGAATCTTTTTTCACTCATTACTTGATTATCTAAATGGCAAAGAAATTCTAACACATGGAACACCAAGATCTCATTAGAGTCGAAGAAAATAGCGTGGGATCTCTTATTTGGTCAGCATCCTGGAAAACCAAATATCTGATCCAACAACATGCTTTTGGGGAGATTCAAAATGGGTAGTATACTAGTTTTTGGGTTGACACATGTTAGTGATGTACCATAATCAACAACTATCTCCTCATTGACCTATTTATATCTTCCACTCTCAACTCTCTTGGCCCGATAGTTTCTCAGTTTTGGTCTTGCTCTGATCAGGATAATAAATGGAAAATCTATCTAGATAAACATATGTGTCCTAATAATCCTCAAGGTTTCCCTTGGAACAAATTTTGGCTGAATATTCAAAATGGAAAAATGTCTTTTCACTCGATGCATGGTATTCTCCTGTGGGTATATCAGTCACATGGAAATTTTACTCTTAGAGAAGCATGTTATATTCTGGCCAATCATAGCATAGATCTAGGTGATCAAATATGGTAAAATATATGGAATCAAATTATTTTGTCAAAGGTAGAAATGTTTCTTTGGATAATGGATTTGGGCAAATATCTCACTTGGTATCGAATCATGGTTTGTTATTTTGAAGGTCCCTCTTGGTGCATTCTTTGCAACAACAACACTGAATATTTAGAGATCCTATTTAAATATTTTTTCTCCATCAATTCTCTTTGGGATAAGGGAGACACCATCTTTAGACAACAACATTGGAATAAAGGAAGCATAAAAGAGACTATTTCCAACTAGAGAACCCAAATCATTGATAATGCTATTGTGAATCACATTTGGAAACTCTTCCTGGGTTTCTTGATTTGAGAAATGTGGAAGGAAAGGAACCATAAAATATTCAAATATTCCTCCCTCTTTGCCTCTCATGGTTGGAAAAATATAGCCTCCAATATCATAGAATCCATTCTCTTAAAATCCTAGACGACAAACGACTGGTATGGGAAACCATAAGACACTATTACCATTCAGGATTGGGGCCTCTCCCCTCCATATCATGTGACCTTTATTCGGGCTTCAAGGAATCCCTCCACTATCCCCTTCAGGTGGTATCCTCTTGACTAGGGATTTATCAAACTCAATTTTTATGGAGTGAGCAAAGGCAACCTTAAACCGACTAGCTATGGAGCTGTATTCGTGAATGACTTGGGATAAGTTATTTGGATATAGTAGGCTCTCTAGGAACTGATAACAATAATTTTGTAGATCTCTATGCCATGGAAAGAGGGATTCAAATTATTATTTAGGAAGGATTAAATGAGTTAATCACTGAAGGATACTCCAAACTAATGATTTATTTTCTTGTCATACTTCTCTGTGACTCTCCAATTAGCAAGATCGCACCAAGTTGGAGACTAGATTCTAAGATGGAAGGACTTGTTGCCATGTTTAAAAAAAATATGGCTATTATCCTTCACCATGTCTAAAGAGAGGCTAATAAGTTGGGTGGAAAATGAGCCAATCCAGTAGTTGATATGATCCACAATGATCTCAATAGTATTTGGATTGATGTGTAGTCCTCTAATCAAAAGGAATCATGTGTGTCCATCAATCAACAAGACCTTCTTCCCCATGATGAGTGACATTAATTCCCAATCCTTTTGTTTGACCTAGACACTATTTGTGTGGAAACTCATCAGTCCTATTATTTGTAATGTCATCATCTTGCATTCTTAACGGGATCGTTGTCTAGATTTTTGTTGCAATCTTTTTGGAGTTTGCAATGTTTCACCCACTCATTCATAGGATTACTTATAGGTTGGTATAGGATATATATATTACATCCATTGAATATACTCTCATGAAACCTTCATCCTATCTTCGATGTCATACCAATTTAGAATAGAGGTGATCTAGACATAGGTTTAGGCTTAAGCCTCACCTCTATCTGAGCGAGTTCTATCCAAGTTGGCATCCTCTTTAGCTTGGCCTTTGGCTCTCCTTTCTCTAATCACTTTCTCTTGGAACTCCTTGGCTTTGTTCCTATATATATCACTTTTTCTATTGACTCTTTTCAAAAATGGTTCACTCCATGTAAAAAAACCACCATGGAGCCTCATTGCACTCACATTCCTAATGCTATGTGGGAGATTGGGTAGGCTCATGCATGTTATGCACCTTGGCTTACCATAAATACTAGAAATGAATTCGAAAGTTGGAGTCCGGAATCAAAACTCAATTTGCAAGTTTGTTCTCGATGGTATTATAACATAAATGGGGAGTTTAGTAGAAGATGTGGGTTCCACTCGCACTCGAGACACCTGGTATACTAAGACTCTAGGTTTTTTCTAGTACACTAATACCCTTTTGGGCCAAACCATAATGGGTAAAATTGGGTAACATTATCATGATCAATCTATAGAATCTTCTTTGGTATCCCATATTGATCGTTTAGAAGGTTGGGTTCGATATCTCATCCAATACCAAATGGATTATGATGCTTGATTGAATGCGAAGTTTGATGGCCTAGCATGAGAATTGATGGGTAAATCCTTTAGCAAGATGGTGCATTGTGAATCTGCCATGCAGATGATTTATTGAAGGAAACCTCTCCAAATTGGGTCATATTTTTCTTTCAATAATGAACCTCTGGCTTCAAGTGCCAAATGCTTCAATGCTTGCCTTATTTTTATTAACATTAATTATTAATTCTGTTTAAGGTTTATAGTTTTTTGTTGTTGTCATGAATTGCTATAGTTATCTCTTTTCAGTCTTGATTTTGTTTACTGGGTCATAACCCTTATCATGAGGGGGAAATTTGGTTTAACTTAGACTCTTAGTTATCTAGACTGTTAGATATTTAGTGCTTTCATAGCTCACTATTAGCTCTTTCAATTCATAGGTCTCTCTGCAAACTCCTGGATGTGATATCTGTACATTTTTCTTTTTATTTTAATAAAATCATGCTTATAAAGAAAAATATGCCCCTATAATAAGGGCTAGTCGGCCTTTCTTTAAGACCACCATTTGCAGAAGAAGAAAAAATCCAAAAAAGGATAGGATAACCCTTCATCGATATCCCATTGGACAATAATATTAATATAGAGGAGGGGTTAATTTACCTTTCTTCAATCCCTTCTCAATGAGAATACTTATATACAGTAAGGTTCAATTAGACCTCCTTCTATATATAGGAAGGTTTGGTCGATTATCCTTCAACCTATGAGTCAAAGCTAATGTTAATCTAGAGGAAGTGTTGGTTGAACCTACTTTAATCTCCCTCTTAGCAATAATATAAATATAGAGGAAGAGTCAACCAAATATTTCTTGGGATCAAGCTCTATAGGAATAATTTATTGAGCAAGGGTTGGATGAAGTTTCACATGGATTCCCCTCGACGAGATTACTAAGGTTGAGTTAGGGTTGGTTTACCCTTCCCTAAGATCCCCTTAGATGAAAATACACGTCTCCAAGCATTACAACTATCATAATATCGATTGCTTAGATCAAAAATTTTGTAATCACCTTTAGAAATTTTACAATTAACACTCTTCTATCAATTTAAGAAACATAATACATACACTAATAATCAATAAAATTGTTTTGTTTGGATTAGTGCATAGAAATGTAAAAATGAAAATATCTAAGGGTAGTGCATATTGTAATTCTGGTTGAGAAAATACAAATGTGTAGGGAATTCCAAGAAGGGTACAATCCATGGAATACATGACCATGTGACCTCATATATACCCATATACAAAGTGATTCATAGACATAACCCAATCACCATTAAAATAATAAGCCAAACCACCATCCAAATCACAACACAAGGGAAGCCTCAAGGTAAATCCAGGTAGTGTGGAGAATTAAATCCCAAGTCTGTGTGGAGGATCCCTAGTCCATGTGATGCATTTCCATGAGCTTGGAGTTGGACCAATACATGCTATGAAACGCCTCAATCTCCTACCTAGACGACTCTCTCATACCATGGTAGTTGATAGACCATGGTTATTATCCACTGTCTCATAAGAGATGTTGCTCCATTGATTCCTATTGACAATGTTTTCCTTTGTTTGGTGTCTCTCGGGAAACATTAACATTAGGTGGATTCAATACAAGTGTAAGAAATTCATTTTCCTCAATATCAAAAATCCCACAAAGGGCTTTTTCAAGTGTGCAAGTGCTTCAATATCACAAGCGGCAATTCAAGGCACTAGATGAGTGACACAAATAATAGTATTATGGTGTATTTTAGCATGGAATTTTTTTTAACTCTCAAGGTGCCCGAAGAGCTGTAACTAGGTTTTGATTTCAACCTAGGAACTGGAATATTTGCTTCACTATTTTGTTCCCAATCATCATGCTTTACCTTCCACAACCCTTGAATGAAGTTATAATAGTTTGTCAGCATGTTCATTTACTTGTTTATATTGGCTAATGATTTCCCTTATCTTGCATGTTTTTTTTTACTATTGATTGCCTCAAGTTAAAATCAAATTTGAAAACTATGTGGAAGTTTAACACGTAAGCCTCATATGTATTTCTAGTTTTATCTCTTGAAAGAGCATTGGCCATGGTTATATGGTGACAACCCTTGAACATGCAATCCATACACCATGTCCATGAACCCTCTCAAAAGGGTGTTTAGCCCATGCATAAACACACTCCTCCTAGAGGGAATGGGCCATGACTATATGGCAATATCCCATGGGAACACATACTATACACTACCGCTATCTCTTTCTCTCTCACTATGGGTAAAACATGTCATTTATTAGATGGGAAAAACTAAACAAAGATAAATTGTTATGTTGAACAGGATAACTTCATATAAAAAATTATTTACAAAATAAACTCTCATATAATGAGATTCAAAATTCATAATAGTATTTTATAAACATGGCCACACACGTCAAGAATCTTATGGAAAATCATTAATTGTATTTTTAATTTCGGTGAGGTAAATTCACTAGGTGTTTGACAATTGATCCATGTATTTAGAATTTTTTTTACGAAATGTGTCTCATATTAATTCCATTGAAAACCCATACAAATTACTATATAAACATGGAGTTTATATAGTAAACATTAATTGTATTTGGAGTTTACTTGGAACAATTCACCAAAGTCCACCATGTGTTCGATAATACAAACAATAATTTATTAATATTTATAATGGATTAATAATTTGATGCATCATACCATTGAACTTTTGTAATAGTTAAACTTCAATATATAAATTTCAATACATATAATATTAATATTATGGTTGAATAACAATTTGATATATCAGAACATGGACAATAACCCTTTCAACTAATTCACATTCTATTCTAGATTGCACATTATTTCAATTAAATAAAAAATATTACCATACCCATCGTGTAATAACTTCATGCTTTATGAGAATAAATTTATGGAATTGTCTCGTTTAGAACATAGTTAATGCCATTCATTAATTCAAAATCCGTTATGGAATTGGCTCGTTTAGAACATAGTTCATGCCATTCATTAATTCAAAATCCGTTTAATCCTATCACAACTACATACAACGTAGATACGTTCAGCAAATTACTTAGCAAAGTACAAATTGAAATGATAAAAAGAACATTGTAAACAATATCACTAGCCGTGTGTGTTGACCTCGAAAATCTACTAAACAAAAATATCATTAATAAGAGCCACGTGATGGTGATGTCTTTGACATTGTCACTAGTTTTTTTGTTTCATGAGCAAGTTTTTTCATAACATTATCTTACTTTACTTTCAATTCAAATCTTTTCTAAATATTTTTTCTTTTAAAAACCATCTTTTTAAAAAGCAAATTTTTTCTAAATATTTTTTCTTTTAAAAAGCATCTTATGAAATGCACTTTGTAATCCAAGGGCGTCTCATTTTGAACTAATGTATTGGGAAATATGAAATTGTATAGTTAAGATTTCTGGAGGGTTTTGGGCAATTCTAACTTGATCACCAAAAATCCATATATTTTGGGATTCTGATTGAAGAATATTGTCAAATACTTGCTATGCAATCAACACAATGATATTATAAAATATTCATTTATTTATGATCTGATAAAGATCCTTAAATGCATACATAAATGAATGCGCGAAGCTTCATATGTTAATAACTTCGGAATTAACCAAAAGCTCGTATAGATTGTGATGGAATAATATTATCAAATACTAGAGCATTGTTCGACTTAATCACCATATTAGCACAAAACAACAAAAACATTTATTCTTCACCGTAATAGTACAAAACACGGAAAAAAAACACTATTATGTTTTTGGAGGCATGGATCACACAAACTACACTGCTTTCTATGGATATTTATGCATAATCTGCAATGTAATGATGGTTGGAGGGAAACTTACAATCCTAGTTTTCTTAGTCATTGCCGTCTTTCGCAGTCGCGGAGAAAATTCTGGCAGATTCCTCGGCAAATTAGACTCACCAAAATCAATGTTTTCTAGAACCATACCATAAAAATGACATAAACATATCAAATAAATAGTGGCATACAACAAAAGTTGTTCTCATAAATTTTGGCTAATAAATATTTGGTATCCCTTGATCTTCCACCATATGCCACCTAATTTTCTTTAACCAAGTTAAGACATTCCTCATCTTCAATCCAAATAGGGTTAAATTTGAATGGGCATGTTGGCTTTATGTCGTTTTTCTCTATATGTAGAACAACTGGCAGATGATTTTAACTCCCTCTAACCTCTACCCAAGATCTAACCCTATATTATTCATGCATTATATACACAGTTACTAAGAAGCTATTAAGAACCCTTATAGTCTTTTGGAAACCCCATCCTTCCTTGTTGACTATTATTTCTCCAAGTAGGCACAATTTTAATAGGTTTTGTATCCACAAACCATGCATCTTTTAACTTAAATCTGAAAAAATATTCCATCCTATCCAATCTTGTTGATCCCCCCCATACCTATAATCTGTTAAGGGTGAAGTTTAAATCTCCCCCAATAATCACCCTTTCATTCTTTATACAATATTTCCCAAAAGTTTTCCTATCATTATATGGCCCATAACAGCTCGGCTCTGTAACCTTCTACCGTAATTCCTGAAATAAAAAATCTGCATTTACCTGACAAAAGAAAATAGGAATTTAGTAGAGGAATAGATTTCTTCCACCCATAATGTTAGAACAGTAATCCATCCTTAGTACCTTAGTTTAGACCTTAGACAAATTCTTTTGCTTCTATGCATTGATTTCTATGGTTTAGACTTAGGGAAATTGGTCTAGGAAGTAAACTGGTTATTTTGGCCCATTCACACACGCACCAACGCTCTAAATTGGTCAACCTGGAACATGTGCACCCTCATTAATGACCCTTGGTGTCTTGGAGTGCTTCCCTTCCTTGTTTTGTGGAATCTGGTTTGACTAGGGGTGCTAGTGATGTTTTTAGACCATTTTGACCCTTCTAGTGCATTTATTATTCACCTTGAGCCACTCCCACACCTTTGTTTTCTCACCCATACATGTCATAGACTCATTTATTCTCTAGCATGCAACACCAACGTTCACATCAGGTTTTGCGATCGTTTGGGGTGATTCGAGAGCTAATTGGTTCACCTAGGGGCGATGGAGGTCAAATCTAGTTATGACACATGTGCACTCCCAAATGGCTTCCTAAGCCTCATGATCTTTCCCAAATGTAATATATGTTTATTATAAACATATTCAGATGTTAGACAGTGCTAATAATATCCACTATTGTGTTCACATGTGTGTGTAATTTTACTCTTTCAGGATTTTTTGTTCTTGTTTTGGCAAACTAGAGCGAATTATGAGAGTTTCTTGGATCCTAGATTTAGCTATGAATCAATTCTCATATGGTATAAGAGTTGATTGAAGCTGCAAATCGATTTTAGAGTGATTTATTTTCTATTAGAGTGATTCTCCAGAGAAATTTGTGAGTTTTCATTACAACTACATTCAACAATTTTCACCACTAGTGCAAGCAGAGATACAACAAATTCATGTCTTGCTAACACCATTCAACTACTTCGAATGGAAGTCTGAGATGGTTATCCAGGTTAGGTCCAAGGGTCTCTACAGGGTCACCATGGGGACAGAGGTCGAACCAAATTCTGCAGTAGAGAAATCGAAGTATTTCAATAGACTTGATGAAGCATTTGGAATGTTATGTCTTAGCATTTCGAGACATCACCTATTTCATGTTGACAGTTTAGCTACCCCCAATGAATTTTGGCTCAGGCTCAAAGCTCTCTTTGGGAAAACTGATGAAATGAGAGGGCACAATCTTGAAAATGACCTCATCACCTTGTGCCTAGTGCATTATGAGACCATCCAAGATTTGTTCTCCAAATTCAAGTCTTTGGTGCTTCAACTCAAGCAATGTGCAATCAAGAAGAAACAAGAGCAACTCATACTGTCAATCCTTTTGAAGCTAGGGACAGAATACTTTGTGTTTTTAAGCACATTTCACTCTGGCAAGCTAACTGTTCGAAATTGGAAAATTTCATCACTAGCAAGCTTCATGGAGTCTTTGAACCAAGAGCAAGATAAGCTAGTGCATATGGGCACCATCAAAACAAATAAGGACCAAGCTCTTGCTATAGGGGTTTCAAATGCATCCAAAGGCAAGGAAAGCCAAGGATTCGAAATAGCCAGAGAAGAATAAACAATACGGACCCAAAATTCTTGATGGGGATTCGAATCCTTGCAAGGACAATGACACAAAAGGAAAGGAGAAGACCAAATGCACCTATTTCCACAAGGGATGGCATCCAAAGAGTGCATGCATGAATAAAACCATTGATATGATGGCACAACTATTGGATAATGACAACATCCTAGTCCCAAAGGGCGCAAGGAATAAGGATAGAAGTTCAAGTTCTAACAACAAAGAGAGGTGCCATGCATTGGTTGCTGGTTCTTGAGACTCTTTAACATTCATCATTGATTTGGGACCATCAAGGCACATGGCCTCTGTCCGAGAGTTCTTCACATACATGTATTCAAACAGTGGCCCATTTGTTCGAATGGGTGATGACTCAGAGATCCAAGCCAAGGGAGTTGGCAGGATCGATCTTGAAGATGGATATTTCAACAATGTCTTGTTTATACCAAAATTGGCAATGAACCTGCTGTCAGTGTACCAAATGACACATACTGGAGAATCCAAGAGAGTAACATTTATTCCAGATGAGGTTGAAATAGCTGAAATCTCCTCCAACAAAGTGGCGGCATTGGGGTATGCTGATCACCAAGCTAGGATGTACAAATTCTCCAAATTTCTTCCAAACTCCAGTGGGGAAGCGCTTTTGTCTCATGCCAATGAAACCAAAAAGTTGTGGCATGAGATATTTGGCCATATGAACTACAAATACCTCCAAGCATTTAACAAGGATGGAATGGTGGAAGGGATTCCTCCTATCAATACCTCCAATCATGCATGCACTGGTTGTGTGGTGGGAAACCATCCAAAGCACAACTATGAGAAAGGGAAGGCAAGGAGAGCTATACAAGTACTTGGGTTGGTGCATTCAGATCTCACCGGTCCTCTTCCCACTCCCTCCTATGGAGGATAAAGGTATTTTCTCACTTTCATAGATGATTTCTCAAGGTTCTATTAGGTTTATTTCCTAAATCTCAAATCTGAAGTCTTTGAGACTCTAAATATTTGGAAGGCTCCGATTGAGAATCAAAGTGGGAAGAAGATCAAAATCCTTCATACTGATAATGTTCAAGAGTATGTAAACAATAATTTGCAGCACTTGTGTGAAGAATGCGGCATCCAATTGCATCATTCCATCCCCTACACACCACAACAAAAATGGTGTGGCCAAGAGGAAGAACAGGAAACTCAAGGAGATGGCTACCTGTATGATAGAGGCTAAGTATTTGAGTCATAATATATGGGTTGAATCCATTAACTATGCTACATACATTCAAAATAGGGCTCTTCATAAATCAGTGAGTGGAAAAACACCATACGAGGCTTGGTTTGGTCACAAGCCTAATATTTCACATTTTAGGAATTTTGGCTCAAGGGCATGGGCTCAAATTCCTTCAAAAAAGAGAAAGGCCTTGCAGCCAAAAAGAAAGGAATACATCATGGTGAGATATGGTGAAGACACAAATGGCTACAATCTCTTTGATCCATCCACACACAAAACTTTCATAGAAAGAAGTGTGCAATTCAAAGAAAAACATATTCCATATTTTGAACTAGCACCGGGGGAATGCTCTTCTCCTCAACACCAAGATGATGCAAGTGATGATTCCTTTTCTGATATTTCTGATTCTGAGATGGATGAATATGATTTTTTTGAGCATGAATCCCCCTCAAGGCGCAAGTGGGCAGATAAAACCAGAGAAGCTGTTGGGGATTTAGTAGGAAATCATCTAGATCCTAGGAAGACTAGATCACAATTACAAAGTGCTTATTTTGCAAACGAATTAAGTCTTGATGATAATTTCTATATGATGGTTGGATATGATCCACAATCATATTGGGAAGCATCTTATGACGCAATATGGAAATCAGCCATGCAAGAAGAGTTCAACTCTCTACAGGAAAATGAGACTTGGGAATTGGTTCCCTTGCCTCCCAAGAGGAAGCTTGTGCAATGCAATTGGGTATATAAGACAAAATTTTCTGCTGATGGGTATCATATAAAATATAATACCAGATTAGTTGCAAAATTATTTTCTCAAGTCCAAGGAGTAGACTATACAAATACCTTTGCACCGATTTCAAACATGGACTCTATCACGCTAGTTTTAGCCATTGCTACTAGTAAGCGCTGGGAGGTTCACCACATGGATGTCAAAAGTGCATTTCTTCATGGTGAGCTACAGGAAGAGATATATATTCAGAAACCTGAATATTTACAAGAGGACCCTTCCCTTGTATGCAGTTTAAAGAAGTCACTCTATGGCCTCAAGCAAGCCCTAGGGGCTTGGTATGCCAAGATGGACAATTTTCTGCTTTCACTTGGATTTGTTAGATGAAAGTATGATAATAATGTTTATTTTCAGAATATTGGTGATGTATTTCAGGTCATTGTATTGTATATTGATGACCTTTTGATTATAGGTATCTGCAACAAATAAATTGGGTCAATTAAATCATCTTTGCACAGTGAATTTTCAATGATCGATCTAGGCTTGTTAAAACAATTTTTTGGTTTGAAAATTGTACAATCTGAAGCAGGGATCAAAGAGATCCAACAAAAGTATGCTTCAGACCTGTTATTGAAGTTTAATATGGCTGAATGTAATGAATCTAAGTGCCCATTTCTTTCTGGTATCAAACTAGGCGAAATTGGTGACTCTCCATTGGTGGATTCCTCATTGTATAGACAACTAGTCGAGAGTTTGTTATATCTTACTCATTCTAGACCTGATTTAGCATATGATGTAGGTGTTATAGATATATATATGCAGCAGCCTCATGAGATCCATTTGAAGGAAGCCAAGAGGATCCTTCAGTATGTACAAGGCACCTGGAACTTCGGGGCACACTATGTTCCTAGTTCTCCACTAGAACTACTAGGATTTCTGATTCTGATTGTGATGGTGATCCCAATGATGGAAGGTCCACTTAATGTTTTGTATTCATGCTTTAAAATGGTCCCATATTCTGTTCAAGAAATAAACAACACACTATTTCCCTTTCTTCATCTGATGTTGAGTACAGAGGAGAAGTGAATGCAGCTACACAATGTGTGTGGTTGGAATGCATTCTTCAGGAACTTGGTGTTGCACTTGATTCACCAATTGTCATTTGGTGTGACAATAAAAGTGCAATAAATATTTCCATAGATCCAGTACAGAGACCGAGGACCAAGCACATAGAAATTCATATGCACTACATTTGGGGCTTAGTACACGATCGGGTGATAGCCTTGCAGTATTACCCTTCTGCTGAGAAAATTATTGATATTTTCACCAAGTGTTTCACAGCGAATACCTTCACTTAATTGAGATCACTGCTTGGAGTGAGTGATGCATGGTGATGGCTTCCATTCATCTTCAAATTTTTGTCCCCATGTCCATTTTTTAGGAGAGGTTTTGTTCCCATGTGGTTTTTCTCTTTTCCTTGTTTTTCTTGGACAAATAAAATTTCTATTGTATGAGGTGACTTAGGCCTTTGTTGCCAAGGAATCCATGATATTTTTGGTTAATTTATAATAATTCAATATTAAGGGGGGGTGTTATAACAGTAATCCATCCTTAGTACCTTAGTTTAGACCGTAGACAAATTCTTTTGGTTCTATGCATTGATTATTATGGTTTAGAGTTAGGGAAATTGGTCTAGGAAGTAAACTGGTTATTTTGGACCATTCACACACACACCAATGCTCTAACTTGGTCAACCTATAAAATTTTCTCCCTCAATAATGACCCTTGGTGTCTTGGAGAGTTTCCCTTCCTTGTTTTGTGGAATTTGGTTTGAATAGGGTCATAGTGATGTTTTTAGACCATTTTGGCCCTTCTAGTGCATTTATTTTTCACCTTGAGCCACTCTCACACCTGTGTTTTCTCACCCACACCTATCATAGACTCATTTATGCTCCAGCATGCCACACCAATGTTCACACCAGGTTTCTTGACCGTCTAGGGTGATTCGAGATCTAATTGGTCCACCTAGGGGAGATGGAGGTCAAATCTAGTTATGACACATGTGCACTCCCAAATGGCTTCCTAATTGTCACGATTTTTCCCAAATGTAATATATGTATGTTCTAAACATATTCAGATGTTATACAATCCTAATAATATCCAATATTGTGTTCACATGTCTGTGTAATTTTACTCTTTCAGGATTTTTTGTGCTTGTTTTGCAAACTAGAGCGAATTGTGAGAGTTTCTTGGCTTCTAGATATAGTTGTGAATCAATTATCACAAATAAATGATTCCTCCAAAATTCCTTAATGCATAAACAACTAAAAAATTCCTATCTTTTATATTTTTCTAGCAAAGCATTCAATTTATGGCCTCCCCCCAAGGTTTCTTGAAGAACTACATCTAATTTATGGAGTTCCACCCATCGTGGCAGGGAAAGTATTCTGGAGGGGATTCCAAACCCCCTAATGTTCAAGGATATAACTTTCATTATCCAACCATAGGTGGTGTGTATCTTTCTCTAAGAACCCCTTTAATGGTTTTTTGTTTCCCATGCAAGATCTCTTTCAATGCCTTCTATTGACCATGTTGGAGAAGGAATTTTGTCTACATTGGAACAGGTTGGGTCTTTCACTATTTCTAAATCCAATCCTCCTTATATACCCTCTTCTCCAGTATATAAATCCCCATTATTAGAACTCAAGTGATATCTGATCTTATTAGAATTACCTATAATGCTATCCCTTGTGGATTTTGATAGGATAAAACTAGGTTTCAATCCCTTTGAGAACTCTTGAGTCTGAACTCCCTTCTTGGGATGGAAATGGAATATTTTATTTCCCTTTATGTAAATCATTCCTATTACCAGGATCATCTTTCCTCCCAATCCCATCTGAAAGCCCTAGTAAAATTCTCCCCGACTAGTCTTTTTAGGGAGGGCCATTTGTCTCTGCCCCTAAAATTAAAGTTATTGTTCTTTAAAGTGGAAATATTTTACAAGTTACAGAGATTTATTTAATAGGAATTCCTTTGCAAGTTGGTATTTTTTCCTACCCTATCTTCTCCTTCAAGCCTTCTTCAACAATCCCATATTTCTCAAGCTTGCTCCTTGAAAGTGAGGTAAGCTCTTGGTCCATTATGCCCTTCTATATTTTGATGAATCCTTTTATGTATTTGAGTTTATTTTCTCTCCAATGTCAAGGAAAGGCTTAGGGTCTCCTGGGAGTAAGATATTCATTTGGCTCTCCATACCTCTTGCTTCTTTTGATCCTTCACCCAAATCTCCTCTATTTCTTTGAATTTCCTTACATTGCCAAACTTTCTGGACAAATATGGGTGCAAACAGTCATCCACAATGTTTCCATAGACACGACATATTGCACATATGAATGGTATCTTGACATAGTATAAAACTTGTTTATGAGTTTTCTCCCCAACAAAAATCTGAATACCCTAATAATCCTTCTTTTAGGTCTACCTCAACCATAATCTTTGTTACTGCTCTATAGGATCTAGTTTCATAGGCTTGGTTTATTTTTGTTGTTTTTCCTAGACAATTGCCTATATCCCTTAAAATATTGTTTGACCACATCTCAATAGGAATTCTAGGAAGCTTGATCCAAATTGGCTTCTATGGGGTTACTTTGGATCAAGGATTAACGCAAGAAGACCACTTTTGCAGCGACAATACTGTTGAACCCCAAAACCAAACACCTTCAAGAATTTTCTTGTCATCTTCCTTCGACTTGAATATAACATCTAACTATCCTCTTGCCATCATATTGTATTTGGACCATAACCCAACATAATTCGTCAGTGCTTTTGAATCCAAGTGTTTATATTTTTCTCTAAGATTCTTCTCCCATGAAACCTGTCGATTAAATCCTACTCATTATATTTTTAAATTCAATCTAACCTAATGTTATCCCCAACTACCATCCTATTGCAGCTACAACAATTTCCCAAAATTCCCCAAAAAAATTTAGGACCCTCCTTTTGCTTGGATTAGTTTGATTTTCTTCTTCGATTTGGTCTGAGAACTTTTCAGAAAGACTTTTCTTATGCTTGGATTGATCTACCGCTGGTTTTCAATTTTTCTAATGCTTAAAAACTTCAGTGATTGATCAAACTCCATCATTTGCCTTTTAATTATGTTTTCATCATGGCTAAATCGGAAGGAATTTGCTTTTCCTCCCGCCGTTCCGGATGGACAAACAGTATTGGCTCTGACTTCCTTTCCGATTTGTTTGTTTTCACATCAGCTGCTTTTGTGTTTTGGCATCGAAACTTGTATCACTTCTTCTTCCGCCGTTGCGGATGGCAAGTCGCAATCTTCCCCGATCACTATTTGGTTTTTGCTCCCGCTTCGTTGTTTTTGACGATCCCGTGAGTCATGGGCTTCCACCGTTTCAGCCGCGGAAAGTTGTACGGTTTTCAGATGTCTAAGTCGTTTGAATCTTGCTATTGCAGAAGGCCGCATCTTTTGTGGCTCCATAGTTGCGGCTACCAAAGCTCTAAACTCTCCGAGCCTTTAGTTTTGTTGCTTCCGACTCAAGTCCCGACGTTGCAGATGGTGGTATGCTTTACGGTTCCGCTGTTGCGGAAGAGAGAAACACTAGCCTTTCCGATGTGTAGTCGTTTTGCTTTCGATTCAAACTTTACCCATTGCAGATGGATTTATCCTTTGCGGCTCCAACGTTGTGGTTCTCATTTCACTATTATTAGTTTCCCGAGGTTCCAATATGCATGTCTCCACGGATGGCTTAGCGCTTTGGCCGTCTGTCGTTGTGGAAGGAAGTTTGCTTTCAGCTTCCGATCCAAAAGTGGTCCACCATCCGATATGTTACCCGCTGTGAGAGTTTGACCGTATGGATATATGTGAGGTCGGGGGGCACGTTGGATTATTCTATTGTTATTCTTTAACTGCCGTACTTTGTCGCTATCGTGTTGTCGATCGCTTGAGCTTGTTCAGACCCTATTGCTGGTACTCGTGTCTAGGTGGCAACTGTAGAATCTTGACCGTTTTCCTCCCACCATACACGCCGGATACACATCAGTGCCAGGTAGGCTTCTATTGCCTTTCCCTATTCCACTGAGCATTTGGTGGTTTTGGTTTTCCACAGTTAGGTGTTGCGGCTGTTTCTTTCCCCATAATTGCATGTATATATTGTGGTTCTTAGTGGCATTGATGTCCGTGGGGAGGGGCATTTTGACCGGCGTAGTAGTTTTTCCCCACCGCTGTTGTCGTATGAACCTGCGCATAGAGGATGAGGGGGTTTGGTGCAGACGGCCGTTACGCTATCTACACCAAACCACTCTGTATGATAATGTTGTGGGTCGGAATAGGTTCACCGTGACCTTTTCCTTTAGGTTTGGATGGTTGGTCCCGATTTTATGCTACCTGCATCTTTTAAACCCCAGCCGTTTTCACCTACACGGTTCCGCCCGACCCCGTTCAAGCTCAGCGTCGAATTCCTAGCCGATTGAAAGGGATATGCCACTCCTCTTAGTTTATTGACCATAAGCGCGTGAGCATGGCGCCGTTGAAAAAACTTGCGTAACTACTACTGTCTTTCCCGCGCAGCAAGATGACCATGGCGTGCGCAGAGAGCTGAATTTTGTTGCATATTAATGTAGATTTATTTCCGTCTTAAATGTGTTTGATAGAATTGTTTAATATCATACAGTAGTGATAGCTTGCATGTTTTACTATATATAACTATTTTTCGTCATGCTAGTCATGGGCAGAGTCACTGAACACTGCACATTGTGTTTCAATGGTTCTGTTAGTTAGGCCATTTCAGCTTATATACATGTATATATTTGCTTCATTGACTTATTGCTATCATGTTAAACATAGAGGAAACAATACACTGCACATTGATGTCTTCAAGTTTGTCACTCAGCCAAAAGGGCTTAATGTTACAATTTTATGGCAGGAAGAATCCACAATGTCAAAGAGGCAAAAGAAGAAGACCCCGGTGGTCGAGGAAGAGCCTGAAGTAGAAGTTGTCACTAAAACGGAATACATATACGAAGACACTAAGTGCATTTCTGGTATCGAACCTGAATACCAGTGGGGGGAAATATATAGATTGATCATGCGTAGAGAAGTTCCTGATATGGGATTAGAAGAAGAGTCCATATATGCCAACATAGAAAGATATTCACTGATGAAGATTGCCACCAGACCAGAGTTGTTCCCATGCTCCGAAGTAATCGGTTGGATTCTGCCCTGGGCAGATGTCACAACAATGATTCTGGAAAATGTTGAAAGACAGGGCTATGCTGCATATAGCCCTGGATATGTAGCGTTGGCTTACGACCTGCCAGAAGCCCAAGTATTTTTATCTGATGATTGGTTGAACAACATTAGAATGGACCTAGTAGAGACTCTTAAAAAGATGTTGTTGCAGGGAAAACATTACAGATACAGACCGACGGGTGATTACGATATGGCAAGCTTAAGGGCCCCCTATAGGTTCATAGCTTTAATGCTGAACAGGATTTTTGGAAGAGCACATGGTAGGTTCTTCAAGTTAGAATGGATCCCAATCATTTTTTGTGTTGCAACCCAGGGGACAATTTTCAACTGGGCTAGCCTTGTATCAAATAGTCTTTCAGCTTGCTTGGCCTCATATTTGGGAGGAGTGGCCCAAAAGAGGTCTGAATTCTATATGAGTTCCATACTGGTAGACTGTATATTATGCAATTAGCCTTTCCCCGGCCTTAGGTGCATCTAGGATAGGGAAATAATGCCTGTCTATGCTGCTTATAAACCACTATGAGCACACAAATATCACAGCCATTATCGAGAAGTATGTGAACACTTTATCATGCCCTTATACACACTCATTTTCCTGAAGGAGTGTGATTGTATGTCAGAGGAGGCACTGCAAGTGATCGAAGAATACGTAGATTATTATTTGACTGAAGATGGCCTGTACTTCAGGATGTTTGGAGGTTCAAGAGCACCTTCCCCGCTACCCAAATACGCAACTGATTACATTATTCACAAGGAGGCAGTCAGACAAGTGTTCCTGGATGGAATAGGCAGCTTTCTGTTTGAGCACAAGAAGACCGCCTATCCCCTTTGCCCTTCAGGTTTGGAAGCTACAAGTTTACCAAAGTGAAAAAGGTTGATGAATTTGTAGAAGAACTGGAAAAGTTCCATTTTGGAGAGATGCCCTTTCGTAGAAATGATACTCACGGTAAAGTAGTTGAACATTGAAAAACAAACAACATGCATTTTGAGTATTCCCACCATTGGGATCGGGAAGAATCCATCTTCCGAAATGCAGTAAACATGACAGCCTTGAGAAGAAGGTTCAAGAAGAATATCACCACCAAAGGTGGGAAGGGAGATGAACAATCAAAGGCTGAGGAAGAAGCAAAGAGAAGAAATGAGGAAGCCCAGAGGTTGGCACAAGAAGCTGCAGGGTGGCTACACACAGAAGAAGAAGAAAAAAGGAAAGCTACACAAGAGGCAGCTAGGAAGAAAGAAGAAGATGCAAAGAAAGAAGAAGAAGAAAAGAAAAGGAAGCTAGATGAAGAGCTCCAAAAACAAGAAGCTGAAAGGCTAAAGTTGACACAGACAGAGCAGTCAGCTTCTGAAACAACTGCAGGGCAGACCTAGGATGTGGGAACCCTGAGGTTCAGGACCCACAAGCACTTGCTACCAGCACACCCATGGTCCCCACACTCAATCTGGTCCCCTTTGTACAGAAGGTGGGTGAAGAAATCCCTAATTTCAACACTGTTTATTATGATAGGGAAACAAAGAGGATAGTGAAGAGAACAGAAAGGAAAATTGAAACGGGAGATCTGCCAGGGAAAATGATATCAGATACGCCTATTATGTTGGGAACAAACCAAGATCCAAGATTCACCATTAGATCCGAAGCAGCACTGATTCAAGCTTCGGAGGATAATGTGGGCAGGATCATGACAGACTTGGAGCTATCTAAGAAATCCTTTGCTCAATTGTAAGACACTTTGAGGAGAGAGAGAGAGGAAGGCAATAGGTTGAAGTGGAAGTATGAAGACATGCAGAGGGAGATAAAGGCTTCTAAGGCTGAATTGCAGGCCCTCCAAATAGAAAGACAGGTCAGAGAAAAAACACAAGAATGCCTGGAAAAAGTGCAGAAAGAATGTCAAGAACTGAAGATGGAAAAGGAACGGCTACAGGAAAAGGTAGAAGAGCTAGAAGAGCAGCAAAAGATCCTCTTGGAGGCCAATGAGATGCACACCAAAGAACAGGAAAAGAAGCATCAAGAGTAGATATCTTCTCTCACAACTTCTCTGGAGGAAGCGAGGGAGCAGTAGGTTAACCTCCAACCATTCAAAGAGCATGTTTTGGCCCAAAAGGCTAAGATGCTGCAGCTACAGACTGCTATAGAGGGAGAGAGGAGCAAAGTACTGCAGGTAGATGGCTAATTGGAGGAAATCCTAGAGACCTCCTCTTACTTTGTAGATAGATCTCAGGACGTCCTTGAAGTCCTGACTGCTAGAATGGCAAGGCTGGAAAACAATGAAGAAACTCCAGCAGAACTGCCATAAAAGGATACACAGGCCCTCAAACGGGACTATGACTTGCTGGAATTTGCTATAAATACCACGGAGGATGTCAAAAAAGTAGTTAAGAGGATGAAAGCAGCATGCACCGAGTTTTTCAGAAGGCTTCTCATCACTTACAACCGGTGCTAGATAGAGGCCGAGCAGAGGCTTGAGCCTTTCCCAGATCACAACGCCTTTGTGGAGCTGCTACAGAAGAGATACCAGGAGGAGGAAGCTAAAGTACAGCATATTAAATCCCTAGATGATCAGATCTTGAGGAGCGAAGTAGATCATTCAACTATCAGCGTGCAGCTCCTGGAGGATCAACTTCGATTGAGTGCAGCCAGGATTGAGGCTATAAAGAACTAGGCTGCTAAGTTTGAGATCAATATTCAGTTTTTAGAGCCTTGTGCGTTTGAGGGCATTTCCTCTAAAGTTGCGAAATGGAAGAAATTTCTAGATGCCCAAGTGGGACCCTCCTCGTAAAGGATTGGTCAATTTTTGTAATTTGTAACATTTTTGTAAATCTTTAAGGAAAAGTAAACATGGGGAAACGAAGAGTTGGGAAGCCCAAAGGCTACCTTTGGGCAGCCCAACAGTCTTGCCCTTTTTTTTATAAATGAAGAAAGCTTAGAAGGGAGAAAAGGGGGCTTTTTCCCAGTTAGACATGAAAAGCTATATTGTAAGAAGAACTATTTCTCTTTGCAATAAAGAAGTATTGTTTTCCTGTTGGAGGAATATTGGTGGCACTTTCAAATGTTATGCTGTGGATGGCTGAAAGATGAACTATTTTGTTTTTCCAGCTTTTTGTTCATTAACCGTGTGATC